>JACXGI010001374.1:52625-75561 GCA_016801175.1 Esox masquinongy
TGGGGATGGTGTGTTCAGGGTGATGAGCTGTGTTGCTTTTACACCAAACATAACGTTTTGCATTGTTGCCAAAAAGTTCGATTTTGGTTTCATCTGACCAGAGCACCTTCTTCCACATGTTTGGTGTGTCTCCCAGGTGGCTTGTGGCAAACTTTAAACAAGACTTTTTATGGATATCTTTAAGAAATGGCTTTCTTCTAGCCACTCTTCCATAAAGGCCAGATTTGTGCAGTATACGACTGATTGTTGTCCTATGGACAGAGTCTCCCACCTCAGCTGTAGATCTCTGGAGTTCATCCAGAGTGATCATGGGCCTCTTGGCTGCATCTCTGATCAGTCTTCTCCTTGTATGAGCTGAAAGTTTAGAGGGACGACCGGGTCTTCGTAGATTTGCAGTGGTCTGATACTCCTTCCATTTCAATATTATCGCTTGCACAGTGCTCCTTGGGATGTTTAAAGCTTGGGAAATCTTTTTGTATCCAAATCCGGCTTTAAACTTCTCCACAACAGTATCTCGGACCTGCCTGGTGTGTTCCTTGTTCTTCATGATGCTCTCTGCGCTTTAACAGGACCTCTGAGACTATCACAGAGCAGGTGCATTTATACGGAGACTTGATTACACACAGGTGGATTCTATTTATCATCATTAGTCATTTAGGTCAACATTGGATCATTCAAAGATCCTCACTGAACTTCTGGAGAGAGTTTGCTGCACTGAAAGTAAAGGGGCTGAATAATTTTGCACGCCCAATTTTTCAGTTTTTTATTTGTTAAAAAAAGTTTGAAATATTCAATAAATTTCGTTCCACTTCATAATTGTGTCCCACTTGTTGTTGATTCTTCACAAAAAAATACAGTTTTATATCTTTATGTTTGAAGCCTGAAATGTGGCAAAAGGCCGAAAAGTTCAAGGGGGCCGAATACTTTCGCAAGGCACTGTATGTCTTGATTCAGGCGTTCCGTCTGCCTGTTGGTTTGGGGATGGTACCCGGAAGAGAGACTGATGGAGACACCCAGACCGTCACAGAAGGCTCGCCACACCCTGGATACAAACTGGAGTCCACTGTCTGAGACAATATCCTCTGGGATGCTGAACAGACGGAACACCTGTTGAAACAAACACTACCATTTCCATGGCGTTAGGCAGGTTAGGTAGAGGAATGAGTCTGCACATTTTGGAAAACCTGTCATCATCACCAGAATGGTGGTAAAGCCTGCCGAGACTGGCAGGTTGGTAAGAAAATCCATTGCCAGGTGTGACCATGGTTGGTGAGGAGTGGGTAACGGAACCAGCTTACCCACTGGTAAATGGCGAGGGCTCTTTGATTGTGCACAGACAGGGCAGGAGAGCACGTAATCGCTCACGTCAGCCGCTAAGAAGGACCACCAGAATTTGCGGGATAGAAGCTCCAATGTCTGCGTGATTCCCGGATGTCCCAAGCCTAGCGATGTGAGGTCTCACCCGAGTCAGCATGTAGGTTTTGCCAGCAGGTGTATCGGGGGCAGTCGGCTCAGTCAGTTATACAGGACACTCTGCTTACCATCTCCCACTGTATAGGCCCCGCTATACAGGAGGAGGGCAGAATCGGCTCAGGAGCTGAGTTTGAGGAGAGAGGATCAAACTACCGAGATAGGGAATTGGCCTCAATGTTCTTACCAGGCAGGTAGGATACAGTGAATTTCAACCTGGTGAAGAAAAGGGACCAGCGAGCCTGCCTGGAATTCAGCCTCTTGGCACTCTTTAAATACTCTAGGTTCCAATGGTCTGTAAGAATCAGGAAGGGGTGTTGAGCCACCTCCAACCAGTGGCACCATTCCTCTAAAGCCAGTTTGATGGCAGGTAGTTCACGGTTGCCAACATCATAATTCCTTTCGGCAGTGGATAGTTTCCTGGAAAAGAACGCACAAGTGTGCATCTTAGGAGGTGTCCCCATGCGCTACGAGAGAACGGCTCCCACCCCAACTTCAGATGCGTCTACCTCCACGACAAATGGAAGGGTCGGGTCTGGCTGCCTTAGGATAGGGGCTAAGGTGAACAGTCATTTCAAGGTTTCTATCCATTGTATCGTTCGGCGTTTCTGACTGGTGAGGGCCGTGAGAAGAGTGGCTTTAGCACTGAATTTGGGAATGAACCGACGGTAATAGTTGGAGAAGCCTATGAAGCACTGAAGGCCTTTCACGGTGGTCGGTAGAGGCCAATGACGCACTGCTGTCACCTTGCATCATCCATGCTAACCCCTCCTGGTGATAACATAAACCCTAAAAAGGTTACTGTGGTGACATGGAATATGCTCTTCTCTGTGTTGACAGAGCTGGTGGTTGAGCAGGCGTTGGAGGACCAGTTCCACATGTTGGAAATGCTCAGCAATCGAGGGTGAATAGATTAGGAGGTTGTCTACGATACACGATAAGGAACCAATGGATCATGTCCTGGAAGATGTCGTTCATGAACAACTGAAAGACAGCGGGGGCATTGGTGAGGCCATAAGGCATCACCAGGTATTCGTAGTGGTCTCTCGCAGTGATGAACGTTGTTTTATCACTAATCCCCTTTCCGTATCCGAACCAGGTTGTAGGCACTTCTTAGGTCTACTTTAGTATACACTAGCGTGGCCTACCTGCTCCAAGGCAGCCGGGATCAGAGGAAGGGGAAAATGATTCTTCACTGTAATCTCAATGAGGGACCGATAGTCTATGCAGGGTCGGAAACCACTGTTAACCTTCGTCCCCATGAAGAAGAAACTGGATGCAGCTGGAGACGAGGATGGAAAAATAAAAATGTTATTGAGAGATTCTTTGATGTAAATGTTCATGGCCTCCTTTTTGGGTATGGACGGGGGTAAATATAACCCCTAGGGAGTGACACCCCAGGAAGCAGATCAATGGCGCCATAGCTGGGCCGATGCAGAGCCAAAATGGATGCTTTGGCTTTACTGAAAACTACCTTGAACCGGTTTTAGCATTGGGGTATATGGGTTCGAACAGGGAGATGCAACTGCTTCAACAGAGGTGGCCCGGCAGGGTAAATGAATGCAGTCCTTAAAACACCTGGGAGACCAAGAATGCAGTTACCCTTGGCTCCAGGAGATGGCAAGATTGTGCAGAACGAGCCAAGGGTGACCAAGAATCAGGGGTTCTTTGGGAGATGAAATAACAAACAGGTGAATTGTCTTGACATGGAAAATCCCTATAGTCAGGGTTATATCCTCGATAACATGGGTAATGAGCCCCATCCCAAGAGGCTGTCCATTCAAGGCATTAATCCAGAGAGGAGACACCGGGACCAGGTGAACAGCCAGTCGGTACGCTAACTGCTGATCTATGAAATTTCCTGCTGCCCAGAGTCAATCAACCCCAAAACGGTCTGGGATTTCTCCTTCACCAATAACATTGCCGGAAGACAGAATTGACAGAATTGAGAATCGAGGCGGAGGGATTGTGTTCATCTCATCGTGGGGGCAGATAGGACAGTCACAAAGAAGGTGGTTCATCTCCACACAATAGAGACACCGATGTTCCTGGATCCTCCTCTCTGCAGGTGGGAGAGGTGCACGACCGAGTTACATGGGTTCTGGGCTCTGAAATGGTGATACAAGGGATACCGGTGTGACCTGCCCACGGTCGTCGGATGCCTGTAGATGCTGACGATCCTTCAGCAGGTTACCAATATTAATAGACACCCTGATGTACTGGCTCAGGTCAGTTACATTGCCTCTGCAGGCTAATTCCCTCTGTAGTTCCTGAGTCAAACCCCGTTGGTATAGGGTCAGGAGTGCTGTCTCACTCCAGGCACTGCCAGCTGCAAGGGTGCAGAATACCAGGGAGTACTCGGGAACAGACCTATTCCCCTGTCGTAGCTCACAAAACATCCCCCGTGGGATGACCATTGGCTGAATGGTCGAAAACCTCCCTGAAGTGGGCTCGAAAATGGGTCTCAGAAGAGAGTTCAGGGGTTTGAGCTGTCCACAAGGCAGTAGCCCAATCCAGGGCTTTGCCAGTCAGCAATGAGACCATGAAGTCAACCCAGTCTGTCTGTCGGGAATGCCTCAGGATGATGGCTGATGTGGAGATGACATTGCACAAGGAATCCCTGACACCTCCCTGGAGATCCATCATAATTGCTGGGCAAGGACATGGCAGCTGAAGACTGAAGAGCAGTACGACCACCAGATGGAGGGGGCATAGAAACAGACTGGTGCAGCAGTTGGCATCACTTTCGATCCGTTCCTCTTGTTGGGTTAGTCGGTGCTGGAGCTCCGCTGGATCCATGATAATATTATATCCCTGTGAGGTATTCTGTAATGAATGCACTCTGAGAAAGCGAGAGGTGGTTGGACCCAAGTGCCGAGCACAGGATGTTTATACAAAATCCAACAGAACCCAAGGAGCAGGCTGGCACATAATCGATGGGCAGGCAGATGGTCAGTACATGGGAGTCGGATAGAGTGGAGCTGAAGTACCAGAAGGATGACCCACAAAACGGTGGTCAGGAAAAAGGCGGGCACAGGTCAGGACACTAGGAAGGTAGTCAGAATTTCTATAAGTAAAATACAGGCTTAGTAAAGATACATTCAAGACAAACAATACCTCACAACTGAAAGGAGACACAGACCTGAACTAAATAGGAAACACAAAACAAACAGGTGGTTAGAATTCCGGTGATTGCGACCTGTGGGGAGAGTTATGTTCATGGGCACTATGGCATTGTCTAGGGCCAGAACCGGAGAATGACCTCACAGCTGGAAAAAGCTGAACAATTTATTTGCTTGCCACGCCATGCATTGTCAACAACTGCCACATTGCTACACTTATTGAAAGTTAATAGTGGCCCAACGATCCCTTGCTTTGAAAATAAGCTTTGTAGATGCACCCTTAAATCTCATTCTGCAACGTTTCTCTTCTTTATTTATTGGAATGTAATCACATTTCTATAAAACTTAGTAACGCAATATCATTGACTTGTGAGCATTGGATAATGGCGAAGGCACATAGAATAGGGCATGGTTCAGAACTCTAAATGGTTTAGAGGACAACTCGTTCTTCTTAACCTTCTTGAACATTGTCAGTTAGCAAGCTAGCAAGCTAAGAAATTTCAACAATCAGAGCTGTGCACAGACCTTTCAAGAGGCATGTGCTGAAACTGAAAAAAATCGGCGTTGTTGTTAGCTCACACGGATGGATGATGTGTCGGAGTGCATGATGCACATACAAGGATGGATGACAAATGCCCGTCGAAGTGCGTGACGCGCATAAAGATGGGCAACACATGGCATAGAGAAGGATGGGCAAATATCAGCTGGAAAGGGCGCTATTTAGCAAAAAGGCATATGCTCTGCTCAGGTTACCTTTGCACGTGCCTGCCAGCAATGTTTCTGAGAAAAAGTGACACCCCTACAAATGTTAGCAAACAATTCTTGTAATGGTGGACACACTCCCCTAAATGGACTGATTATGTGTCAAAGTGAAGCTGATGGAAGCAACGTAAGGGTGCCGCTTTTCCATTTGCTAAGAGAGGTTGCTATGGCTTCTCTTGACCCATAAAACTTCTGCGTTTTAGGATGCATTTTTGTATCCACCAAAAATATATCTCTCACGACCCATCCTCTGTGAGGTGTGTGTTTTTTTTGTGGGTCTCGTTTGAGAATTAGTTTGTCTTGTGCGTTGGCGTCTTTGTGTGTCCTCTTGTCTTCTCTACGTTTCGGTCTTCCGGACTACAGGTGAGGAAACCTGACAGTACGATCCGGCCAGTATGAACCCAGCAGACCTGGGCTCAGTCTGCCAGGCGGACTCGTCCCAGGGCGCCTTGTTGGGCCAACATAGCACTGCACTCCAGGAGACCATGAATGGGCTACAGGCGCTTTCCGCCAACGTCACCAACACACAGACACAACTCAGCACTCCAGCTGTTCCATCCGCACCTGCACCCGTTCCCACGATGCCTGCATCTGTCTCTCCCACCCATCAGAAACCCTGAGTTCCTACTCCTGAGAGGTATGATGGGAATTTGGGACACTGTCAATCGTTTCTTATGGAGTGTGGCCTGGTTTTTGATCAAAAACCGCTCACCTACACCACAGATATAGCCAAGATCGCTTTCTTAATCGGGCTTCTTCGGGGGAGAGCCTAAGGTTGGGCAGCAGCATTTTGGGAGAGACAGGGTGCCACTACACACTCCTACAGTGCCTTCATGTCAGAGTTGCGTAAACTGTTTGACCATTCTGTTCGGGGTAAAGATACATCCAAATGATTGTTCTCTCTGCGCCAGTGTGTCCGTAGTCCTTAGTGCCCGGCAAATCGGCGGGCTTGTTAGATGTGGGGAGTATTCTAGCGAGCCGTACCCCCAGGTCCCCAAGTTCCCGTCCCAGAACTAAACTCCACACCACGCTCTTCTATAAAGGTTAGTCCTACCAGTTCCAAGTGTTGATTGATTCAGGGGCTAATGACAGTTTTATCGATGCCGCATTGGTGGAACAGCTGGGGATCTCTACAGTACCTCTGGAGGAGGCCATTGGCCGGCTTTTGGCCAGAGTCATGTCCCGTACCAGACCCGTCCATCTACTCATTTCAGGTAACCATCACAAGGAAATCAGTTTTCTTGTCATTCACTCACCCATGATCCCTCTCATTCTGGGGCATGCCTGGTTGGTGAAGCACAACCCGACCATCAACTGTTCAAAAGCCAAGATAACCAAATGGAGTACACTTTACAATAAGGGTACATTAATTGTACCCTTGCTCTTAACTGTTGTTGTTAGCTACAGTTGTGCTCAAAAGTATGCATACCCTTTTAGAATTGATAATATATGTACCATTTGTAAAGAAAACATGAGTGAGCAGGCAAAAAAATGTATTTTATTTCGTATGGGATTCACATTCAACTGTAGGTCATAACAGAATGGCATAATCATAAAAAAAAAATATGGCAACAAAGAAAAAAATGAACTGACCCCTGTTCAAAAGTCTGCATACTCTTAGTTCTTAATACTGTGTATTGCCCCCTTTAGCATCAAATCAGTTTTTTGTAACAGTTGTCTATGAGGCCCCAAATTCTTGCAGGTGGTATAGCTGCCCATTCGTCTTGGCAAAATGCCTCCAGGTCATGCAAAGTCTTTGATCGTCTTGCATGAACCGCACATTTGAGATCTCCCCAGAGTGGCTTGATGTGATATTAAGGTCAGGAGACTGTCATGGCCACTCCAGAGCCATCACCTTTTTCTGTTGTAACCACAGGAGGGTCAACTTGGCCTTGTGCTTAGGGTCATTGTCGTGCTGGAATGTCCAAGAGCGTCCCATGTGCAGTATTCGTGCAGAAAAATGCAAATTGTCTGCTAGTATTTTCTGATAAAGTGCTGCATTCTTCTTGCCATCAATTTTCACAAGATTCCCTGTGCATTTAGAGCTCACACACCCCCAAAACATCAGTGAGCCACCACCATGTTTCACAGTGGGGATGGTATTCTGTTCACTATAGGCCTTGTTGACACCTCTCCAAACATAGCGCTTATGGTTGTGACCATAAAGCTCTATTTTGGTCTCGTCACTCCAAATTACAGTGTGCCAGAGGCTGTGAGGCATGTCAATGTGTTGTCGGCATATTGTAACCGGGTTTCTTTGTGGCATTGGCGCAGTAAAGGCTTCTTTCTGGCAACTTGACCATTCTCATTTTTGTTGAAGTATCGTCGTATTGTACTCCTTGAAACAACCACACCGTCTTTTTCCAGAGCAGCCTGTATTTCTCCTGAGGTTACCTGTGGATTTTTCTTTGTATCCCAAACAATTCTTCTCGCAGTTTTGGCTGAAAACTTTCTTGGTCTACCTGACCTTGGCTTGGTATCAAGAGATCCCTGAATTTTCCACTTCTAAATAAGTGATTGAACAGTACTGACTGGCATTTGCAAGGCTTTGGATTTTTATATCCTTTTCCATCTTTTCTGCGCCCCATGTCTCAGTATCTAGCCTACTCAGTGCATCCACGTGAGAGCTACTGTAACAAACTCATTGACTATTTATACACAGACACTAATTGCAATTTAAAAAGCCACAGGTTTGGGAAATTCACCTTTAATTGCCATTTTCACGTGTGTCACCTTGTGTGTCTGTAATAAGGGAAAACATTCAAGGGTATGTAAACTTTTGTTCAGGGCCATTTGGGTGATTTCTGTTATCATTATGATTTAAAAAGGAGCCAAACAACTATGTGATAATAAATGGCTTCATGTGATCACTATTCTTAAATAAAAGACAGTTATTTGGCATGATCAGTCATATTTTCAAAATCAATGCCATAATTCACAGTTTCTGCCAGGGTATGCAAACTTATGAGCACAACTGTATATAGACAGGTTGCAATCTGACATGTGATAAGGACATGTGATGCGATCCTGCATCAGCTGATGTGTTGGTGGCCAACTGCCACTCGGGTTTCCTGGCTGAACTGGCTACTCTAATTTCAGACAGAAAACACCACGTATGAGTTTAACCATTTATTAAAGAATTTATGTACAGCCCTGTACATGCAAGACTTGGCATTATGTTCTGCTCCTTTAGGGTAACTCATTGCCATCACATGATCATGTATACCAGGGTTCAGCAAAAGACGGCCCACGGGACAAAACTGGCCCGCCAGTAATAATATCTAGCCGGCAGCATGATTATTTTGACATCAAAATAATCATTTGATGAAATAGATCTCAGTCATGACAGCAACATTTACTCACATAAACACTTCCTCTTTAGTGATTTTGCCTACAAAATAAAAGATATGTTTTTTTACAGCAATGCTTTATTTGGAGTTGAATTGAGAGTTTTTACTTTGAAAAGTTCTTAAGTGCATTAAATTGTGCCTTGCTTGACACACTTCAATGCAAATAAGATACACCAGCTTGGCATTCACGAAACTAGGTAGGATGAAGGCATAGTTGTCTTTCCATTCATCTTTGAATGCCCTATTTTCGCTGTTAACTTTCCTCTTTAGACTCTCTGATAATGCCATTTTGTGTACACAGCTAGCTTAAATGTTTAGCTCGGCACACAACGTAATAGCGTAGTCTACCTCCAGCACGCAAACAATTTAAAAATGCAAAGTAGTATGTGAGGATGCAAAGGAATAATTCTGACAGTAAAAGTAGGCTACGTCAAATAATTATTACAATAAGTTAGGCTCCGATGGGTAACAAAGAAGCAAATTAAAATGATACAAATTTATTATTCACAATATGGAAAGAGGAAATGAAACATAGGTTGTTAAAAGCATTACTCAAACAGGCCATTAATGGGCTTATTCAAGTCCTCTTATTTCTTGAGTTATTTTTATCCATTATGCATTTCCCACATGTGTGTCTTAGAAAGGCGGTCTGGGCTGCAAGTTAGTGAATGAAGACACATGCCGGATAAGGCCTACGTATTAGTAGTACTGTATTAATTAATCCAGCAAAAAAACCTGTGCACCGTCACACAACTGTGGCTTTTTGTTTCTGACTTTCTTGTCTTACAGGATTTAACCACAAGGTAACCACAGCTGACTAAGCAGTTACAAAAGACACTGTAACAGTCTGCAACAGGGAATTCTAGGAGCATTTTTCATCAATTAATTTATTAAATTATCCTTTGACTATGTTCTGGCCAGCCATCTAGTGGCTTAAAAACATTGGCCCGATGCCAATCTTTCTTGCCGACCCTGATGTATACAATACTATCACAATAACATACCTTTGTCATTATTTATGCAATTCCCATGGCAATGAGCAAGGTATGCTGTACCAATCCCCCAACACTGTAATACCGCAGCCAGACACAATGTCGAACAGAGGAGCGCCATCTTATACCCTGTCGATACCGGCTCTCCCCAACACTCAGACATGCGTTCCATTGAGTATTTATATCCAAATAAATCACTGCAGGGTGCCTCGTAGGAGCAAAATGGACCAGTCATTTTGTCAGGTGAGAATAAACCTACTTAGCGGCGCGTCACCCATACAAACGCTCTCAGACTGAGTATTCATTCTCACATAACACACCGCAAGGTGCCTCGTTGGAGCAAGATGGACCAGCCAACTTGTTAGGTGAGAATAAACCTACTCAGCGGCACGTCACCCATACATTGCCCTCAGAAATATCACTCCCACCTGATGCCACCTGGTGAGAGCCGGAGCAAGATGCACCAGCCATCTTGATGGTGGAATACCCTACATGATGACTCCAAAAGAAGTCGGTCCCCCAACACCCGACAAGCCCACAGGTTTGCATGCGACCCATCGTCAAAAGCAACACATGACCCGCAAAATCAATACACCCGCACCACCCAATTGTAGCCATAGATTGATACACACCATAAGGGACACGACAATACAAACAGCACTTCAACATAGCGGTCCCAGCATCAGAGATCACAAAGCAATTGATCCACAGGGCCCTGGAATAAGCAGTTGCACGATTTTTTACATACAACCAGCCTGAAACCCCAAAGAGCAGGCAACAACAAATATGATGCACAGTGCCCAGGAAAACTCCCTAGTAAGTTCAAACCTAGGAAGACCTAGAGAGGAGATGGACTCCAAGGGGTGGCTAGACCTACTCTAGCTGTGCTGGGAGAGAGTAGAGAGCACACAACCTGACACAGCGGACAACAACCGGGATGACCAGGTGGGTCGAAGCGACGCAGGAATCGGGCAGCAAACAACGTGAGTCGAACGCGGAGTATGAACTCAGAGACAACTTTTAACGTTAGCTGAGCGGGGAAGACCTGGGACGACAACTAAGAACGGGCTCGTCTGCACCAAAGTAGAACAGCGGATCCCGGCCACCAGCAGACGCCACCATTGCAGGGAGAGACATGGAATCAAAAGAACAAATGCATCAACCAGTAACAGTGCAACGACAAACGGGAATTGCAGAAAAGAGAATGACATGCAGAGCAAGGATAGACAACTATACGGCAGTAACGTCAATGCGGACACAGACACAAAGCCAACCCGATAATAGGTGGATAATTCCAATCAATCTGGCATGATGCAACCCCTGCACCAGACATGCATACTACTACATACTACCTACTGCATGATAATGTAAACTTGGAAGCTCCACCTGTTAGCATGACAACCACTGGCCGTATGCCACCGCCGGAGTGACATGACTGAGAGTACATAGCCTGGATCTGGATCGAAACTCCCTTCACTGCAACGGGCGTATCCTCTGACCACCGCATGCTCCATAGCGCAGCGAACACACAAGCCGCGATAAGAAGACGAGGTCGAATCGCACAATCAAAGATCCCAGAAACACCCCTGCAAATCCCCAACACAGCATGAGCACAGCCTCAGCCCTACCAAGAGAGCAGAGGTACCAAACACATTTGACAAGATAACAACTGAGTGGACATGACAACAACACCAGAGTTCCGCAGGTAAACACAATGTGGTATTGTCCCGCAAAATAATGGTGACAATACCAGACATTCTAATAATATCCCCATATTACAGCTCTAAACACATCACGTGATAATACGAATGGGTACCCCATCGCATTCTAAACGTATCCTGTGACAGTATCAATGGAATGTTCCCTTCCTAAATTATGCTATCGCATACATGCTAAATCTATGGCCAGGCACCAACCTAGCCAACGTACGACTTGAGGTTTCCCATCACTGTCTGCTACCCCCACCAAATTTTAGCTATATTTCGCGCTATGAATAGCATAACGGAAGTTCAGTCATTTCCAATGAACAAGTGCGTTCTGAACCAGACATACAGCACTATGAGTACCCCTTGCGGATACAGCGCGTTTGGGGTATTGCATGTGTTGGATTTTTCCTACTCGTGCGCCAAAACGTGTGTGCATTATTCACATCGGAAACTGTCAATTTATAAATAAGTTATGCATCTTATCTCCTCCAAAAAGCATTGTCAGAACGGAATTTAGTGAATATATTTGAAAATATATTAAATATTTATTGTAAAAAGTAAGGCCTACATAATTATGAATGTAATGACTAAAATGAACAAAAAGCTGCCAAATACACAGCTCTACACACACTCAAACTACCTATACAGCTTCCGTAGCCAGAACAGAGTTTGTTTGCAGCTAGCAAGTCATCCTCAAGTCCATACAAACGAGCTGGCCACAACCAAGGTGTCATTATTTATTGTTTTTGATTGTTTATTGTTTTTTGATTATTTATTGTTTTTGATCATTTAAGCTAAGCATTAGCCTAATGTCGCCAGTCGTGTTTCCACCAAAGCATATTATAATAGTGGAATTAACAAACAACTTGCGTTTCTCCCCTAATTAATGTTTGTAGATAAACATCTCTAGCAACCTTGACTACTTCATGCCATTGCCAATTCAAGTAGCCTATTTTACTGGGAATCATTTAATGGAGACACAGGTTATTTGGTAGTGGATAACCATCCATCAGGAATGCTAATGTTTACAGGCCCCTACCTGAACCCTATTCTAACCACATTTCAGCCTAAACATCATAGTATATTACCTTGAGAATCTTAGGTCTGATTCAGTATTGGATGCCTGCACACTCTGCAGCTCTCCTGATAAGAAGGGCTAATAGATGTTTTATAAAGTAAAAATAAATATAATTTTCATTGGGTCATCCTGTCCTCTAGCTGATGAACAGAATAGAATGCAGGAAAACAGTATTCCGCAAGCCACGCAGCTATTCTTTTTTCATACCCGGTCTGCAAGAATTTACAAGTATATTGCTTTTCTCAGTCATCTGTCCTTTGATATATGTATGACGGCTCTAATGGGCGGGCTGCCACAGGCTATATAGGGGGGTAAAAACCATTCAGACAGACTCTCCTACTGGGTTTGGTTAGTGTTGACTTTGAAATGCGGTCAGAATGTGCTCATGTAAATTGATTCCCGCTCAGAAACAAGGTGGAACAAATGCGTATACAGATAGTTGGAATAGTAAAAGAGAATGAGTAGCAGTCAGTTTTTTCATAGATCAATGAATCCACCATTGAATGAGGCAAAGAACACCTCATTATATGTCCTTGTGTTGCCATTATATTTTCAATGTATCCAACTTAGATGGGCCATCACTAAACTGATCCAAATTCACCTTCAATGAATGAGGTTGCTTACCCCTTGTTTAGATTTACAAAGTTAAGACAAAGCTTGCAAACCCTTTAGCATACTCTGCATTTCTGCATATTGTAATTAGACCCCAAATTAATCAGATCTTTAGCTAAATCGTAATTATAGAACAAAATATAGATAAAGCGAATGTGAGTCAACAAATCACAAATACATTGTACTTTTTACATTTCCTCAAATATTCGTTTTTTTTCTTTTCCTGTCCAGCATGACTTTCTTATATTGGAGCTTATTTGGCAGCTTCCATCCATTCCCCCTACCTGCTCACCAGGAGCCTTCTTTTCCCTCTGTTGACGAGGTCCTAATGAATTGCAGCTGGGCAGGGGCAGGATTGGCCCAGCTGGCTGCCCGCTGGGATATTCGGGGAACCTGCCAGCCTTATTCCTTGTGGGCAGTGAAGCGTCACTGATATTCTCACCACCATATAGTCAAAAGTTTGGACACACTCATTCAAGGGTATTTTTTTCTTTTTTACTATTTTCCACATTGTGGAATTATAGTACTCATCTGGAATGCTTTTACAACAGTTTTAAAAGAGTTTCCACATATTCTGTGCACATTCTGACTGTTTTTCATTCACTCTGTGGTCCATCTTATCCCAAATCTCATTTTGGTTGAGGTTGTATAATTGTGGAGGACACGTCATCTGATGCAACCCTCCATCCCTTCCTTTCTTGGTCAAATAGCCCTTACACAGCCTGTGGTGTTTTGTCTGGTGTGTTTTGGGTCATTGTCCTCTTGACAAACAAATGACTAATTAAGCGCAAACCAGATGGAATGGCGTATCACTGCAGAATGCAGCAATAGCCAAGCTTGTTGAGTGTGCCCTGAATTCAAAATAAATTAATCACTGACAGTATCACCAGCAAAAGACCCCACACCTCCTCCGCCATGCTTTTCAGTTGAAACCCACTCTGCGTCTCACAAAGACAGTGGTTGGACACATCAGGACAAAGGACACATTTCCATCAGTCTCATCTTATCACATTCTCAGGTAAGACCCAGATGCAGACAATGTCAAAGCAACAGGCAAAAGACAGGTTCAAGTTCAAAAGGTTTATTTGTCATTTGCAATAACAGTGTATGGCAATAAAATGCTTGGTTTTCCTACTCACAGTGCAGTTAAAAGTTAAAAAAGTCACAGTTATTATAATTTAAAAATAAGAAGATAACACGAACTATCAATAATAACACTATACAAAAAAACATGCATCAATAATAATAACTATACAACTGTACAACCGTAGTGCGATGTAAAAGTGACAGGTGTGCATGATATGATTGGTAGATGAGAATGATATAAAGTGACAGGTGTGCATGGGACTATGGATGGAATGGAAGAGGGGTTCCTGAATTGAGCAGCCTTACTGCCTGTGGAAAGAAGTTGTCCCGTAGCCTGTTTGCTTTGGACTGAATACTCCTGTACCTTCTGCCTGACGGCAGCTTTGTAAACAGTCCATGGCATTGGTGGCTGGGATCTGTAATGATCCGTTTGCTCCTCCTCCTACACCTCTCTGTGTATAGATCCTGCAGGGATGGCAGGTCAGACCTTGTGATGCGCTCTGCTGTTTTAATCACCCTCTGAAGTGCTTTGTGGTCGAGGGCGGCTGCCATACCAGGCGGTGACACAGCCGGAAAAGATACTCTCGATAGTGCATCTGTAGAAGTTGGTGAGTATCCTGGAATCCATGCCAAATCTCCTTAATCGGCGTAGGAAGAAGAGCCGTTGCCTGGACTCCTTCACCAAGATGTTAGAGTGATGAGACCAGGTCAAGTCATCGCTGAAGTTGACACCAAGGAACCGGATGTTGTGATGTTCCCCAAAACATCAAGGAACCGGATGTTCCCCAAAAAGCATGCATGGATACGTTCTTCGAAAATCCACCAGAAATAGGATACCATCCGGGAACTTTTGCTATACTATTTTCAGCGTACTATGGTTTGAGACAATCTTCTCACATACTAATCTGGTATGCTATATAGTATACAAGTATGCAATTTGAAATTCTGCTGTGCAGAAGGTTAAACGCTGGTAGGCTTGACGAAACAAAATGAACCGGCAAGGGCCAAACATAGAACATGGGAATTAATACCCAGCGGTTAATGGGGAAGATGGGGACCTCGCGGGGGGTGGAGACAATCACAAAGACAAGTGAAACAGATTAGGGTGTGACAAATGTACCTTTCTTGAATGTCTAGGACCAGTCAAGTCTCTTCTTATTGGTGCCTTTCAGTATTGATTTTTTTGCAGCAATTCGACCATGAAGGCCTGATTCATGCAGTCTCCTCTGAACAGTTGATGTTGAGATGTGTCTGTTGCTTGAACTCTGTGAAGCATTTATATGGGCTGCAATCTGAAGTGCAGTTAATTGCCAAGGTTGGTAACGCTAATGAATCTATCCTCTGCAGCAGAGGTTACTCTGGGTCTTCCTCTCCAGTGGTGGTCCTTATGAGAGCCAGTTACATCATAGCACTTGATGGTTTTTGCGACTGTACTTGAAGAAACTTTCAAAGTTCTTGAAATTTTCCCGATTAAATTATCTTCATGTCTTAGAGTAATGATGGATTAACATTTCTCTTTGCTTATTTGAGCTGTTCTTGCTATAATATAGACTCCCACAGTCCAGACATAATGGTCTTCTGTATACCAACCCTACCATGTCACAACACAGCTGATTGTCTCAAACGCATTAAGAAGGAAAGAAATTCCTTATACCTCATGAAGCTGGTTGAGCTGGTGACCTTATTTCTGCACTGAGAACCTCAGGGAACCTCTGAATCTGTTCAAATTCAACTAGATATGTCCACTGAAACTGTAAAGAATTTAGTCTCATGCCCCTCCATTAGAAAATTATAAAACGTTATGACTGCATTTTAGCTAAAGATCCAGAAGCCACTGAAAAACAAAATTATCTAGGCAAGCCAGTTAGCCAAGGGATTACAAAGCCAACCACTCTTCTAAATATCCTAGCTAAGAAATTGTCAGTTTCCACTTTACAGCAAATAATTGTCTATTCAACTGACCACGTAGTCAGTCTTATACTAGTATGGAATTAATTTTGTACTACTCTAGGATGTCCTGGTAGCAATTAGTGGAGCTTTGATCTAACAGTGCAGGGAACCCAGGGAAAGCTAAAATGCTCTTCTCTATAGTGCTACACATTCTGCTGCCTTGCGAAGCACATGTCACTGCTTCACTTTATAATTACCGCCAAGAGTTGAAATCCTGGTTGTAGCACACAGACCTCAGGGTCTCTCTGAGTTAAAGTCAAAGTCAATTTTATTGTCATTCTCTCTTACTGGGTAAGAGTTGAACAAAATTTAGTTTCTCCAGAACCGTAGTGCAAACATACTGACAATTGAAAAATAAAAGATTGCAAACAGGCAAAGAGATTAGATAAACAGTAAATAGACACAAACATTTCCTAATTCCTGTCAGCTGAACAGTGTTATCAGTCTTTGCACTCGTAACAGTCATTGAGCACTTAGAAGGAGGGTCTGTAGGCAGAGATATAATTCTGTGATTTTAGGGAGTAAGGCCACTTGTTCTTAAAGGGGTGCTTAATTCGCTAGGGCACTGAGGCCATTGGTAAGGACAGTAAGGCCATCAAGCAAAATATCTGCTTAAATTGCTTTCCTTAATAGAACTCGACAAACGCTTCTATTAAAAAAACTGAAGCAATTACTGTAGAATAGTGATTTAACAAAGCTTGTGTGTGGCCTCATGATGTATTAACTACTAAGTGGCTGAGAATGTATGATTATCAGACACTCTCCACCACTTTTCTGTGTTTCGCCTACTTTCCCCAGCTGTGACTGTGTGTGTAAGGGTGTGAAGTAGAACATAAATGAAAGCACCCTCACGACTATAGAATAGGACTTTTGACTTTTTGGTCCACCAGCAACTTTTTTTTTTCTTTAAAAAGCCAGACTTTCAATTTTCACCAATATATATTGGCCAAGGTGCATGGGGAGATGTGGCATGTGTTACAATACCTTTGTGCCGCTTTTTAGCTGAATCATACTTGTCTTTACTTGCAGTAACAGTTTAAACTCACACTAACTTTGAACAACCATCAAGCATATGAACAAAACTATGTAAATGATGAAGAAACATAAGGACTCTGTCTCACTTATAGAAATAAAACATATCTATAATGGGCACGGCTTTTCAAATCTTCCATCGCTCCACTCTTCAGTTGCTTACATTGCCCAGGCTGTTGCACGTTTGTGGTTGAGGTGTTAAACTAAATGACAGAAATACTTTGAAAATTGCTTTGGCAGATTTTCATTTGTATTTTAATTCTCAACCTACATATACTCATACTTACAAACAAGAAAAGCCAGCCCGCCATTAGAAGGGATGAATGTTGTTGCCCAAGCTGGATTCAATCCGCAGTTTACTACGTGACAGACTGTGTCTTTAACCACTACGCTATTTAAACAGCAGATGTGGGTGCACGTGATACATGGTGTCTGTTTATTTGCATTGTCAAACCAATTAGTCGAAACTCCACGATTCCCTACATTAGTTAACATTCAAACCAACAACAGGTATAACAGGATACACTACATTCAACAAGTTAAATTAGAAAGATTACTGTAGATGTCTAGCTAATAGCTATACTACCTATAATGAAAATAATCACTCAAATCACTTCATGGCTTGTTTGTTTCTTTAGAGAACAAATAGACAGTTGAATAGCTAACCACTATGCCAAGTGACCTACGCTATGTAAATCGAAAACAAGAGCAATATGAACAAATCCTAATGCCTAATTTGTTTGATCTGTAGCAAGGATTGAACACTGCATCTCTAACCACTACGCTATGTTGGGGATGGCTAGCTAATAGCTATACATTACCTATAATGAAAACAATGACTTGATTCACTCCATGGCTGGTTCGTTTCTTTAGAAATCAAATAGATCGTTGAATAGCTAAACAATACGCCATTTGAACTACACTATGTAAATCGGAAAAGAGAGCAATATGTTCGTCACCGGTGCAGTTCATCCATTGCGATATATCGCAACGTTCTAGTCTATCCTGAACAATTCCTAATGCCTAATTTGTTTGGGATGGCTAGCTAATAGCTATACAGTACCTATAATGAAAACAATGACTTGATTCACTCCAAGGCTGGTTCGTTTCTTTAGAAATCAAATGGACAGTTGAATAGCTAACCACTACGCCATGTGAACTACACTATGTAAATCGGAAACGAGAGCAATATGTTCGTCGCCAGTGCAGTTCGTCCATTGCGATATATCGCAACGTTCTAGTCTATCCTGAACAATTCCTAATGCCTAATTTGTTTGGGATGGCTAGCTAATAGCTATACAGTACCTATAATGGAAACAATGACTTGATTCACTCCATGGCTGGTTCGTTTCTTTAGAAATCAAATGGACAGTTGAATAGCTAACCACTACGCCATGTGAACTACACTATGTAAATCGGAAACGAGAGCAATATGTTCGTCGCCAGTGCAGTTCATCCATTGCGATATATCGCAACGTTCTAGTCTATCCTGAACAATTCCTAATGCCTAATTTGTTTGGGATGGCTAGCTAATAGCTATACAGTACCTATAATGAAAACAATGACTTGATTCACTCCATGGCTGGTTCGTTTCTTTAGAAATCAAATGGACAGTTGAATAGCTAACCACTACGCCATGTGAACTACACTATGTAAATCGGAAACAAGAGCAATATGTTCGTCGCCAGTGCAGTTCGTCCATTGCGATATATCGCAACGTTCTAGTCTATCCTGAACAAATCCTAATGCCTAATTTGTTTGGGATGGCTAGCTAATAGCTATACAGTACCTATAATGAAAACAATTACTTGATTCACTCCATGGCTGATTAGTTTCTTTAGAAATCAAATGGACAGTTGAATAGCTAACCACTACGCCATGTGAACTACGCTATGTAAATCGAAAACAAGAGCAGTTTGATCAAATTCTAATACCCAATTTGTTTGGTCCATGACGAGGACCAAACCCCAGTTGCCAACATGACAGTCCACGTCTCAAACCACTACGCTATGTTGGGGGCGGCTAGTTAATAGTTATAAAACAATGACTCGAATCACTCCATGGCTGGTTCGTTTCTTAAGAAAACAAATAGACAGTTGAATAGCTAACCACTACGCAGTGTGAACTACACTGTGTAAATCAAAAACGAGAGCAATATGTTTGTCGCTGGTGCTGTTTGTCCATTGTAATACAAAGCAAAGTTCTAGTTTATCCTGAACAAATACAAATGCCTAATTTGTTTGGTCCGTAGCGACGGTGAAACCCCGGTCGCCTGTATGACAGTCCACGTCTTTAACCACTACGCTATTTAACAAGGGTTGGTCGCTCGGTCGCTCGCTTGCTCGCTCACTCTTTTCTCCCGTTCACTTGCTCCACATTTTGTTTTGTTTTAGAAATAATAGATTAATTATTACTTTTTGTCATCAATCTACACACTACCCAGTAATGAGAAATTTGTGAAAAAGCATTGAAAAAATGAAATATCTGTACATTTAGAATTCAGACCCTCTATGCAGTCCTTTGTAGAAGCGCCTTTGGTAGAGATCACAGCTTTAAGTATGCCTCCACCCGCTTTGCACACCCTGATTTGGGCAGTTTATTCCATTGATTCAAACTCTGTCAGGGTGGATGGGGGTATTGGTGAACTTCTATCTTTAGATGTCCAGGCAAATGTTCAATGGGGTTCATGTCCAGGCTTTGGCAGGCCACTCAAATACTTTCACAGACTTGTCTCTAAGCCACACCAGAATGTTTTTGATGGAATCCTTCTTGTCAGTGTCATGCTAAAAGGTGAATTTTTTCTCAGTCTGAGGTCCACTGTGTTCTGGATAAAACAAATTTCAAGGACCATTATTTCATTTTACTCTATTCATCCTTCTCACAGTCCTGAGCAGACTTACGGTTCCTGCTGCTGAGAAGCATACATATAGCATTATGCTCCCACCATGCTTCACATTAAGGATTGTATTAGCTGTCTCTACCATATTTTATTGCCAGACATAGTGCTTGGCATTCAGGCTTAATAGTTTAATTTTGGTTAGAGAAGAGAATCTTTTTCCTCATGCTCTCAGAGCTCTACAGTCGGTATCTCATATGCCTTTTTCTCAAGAGGGGCTTCCATCTAGCCACTCTACTGAAAAGGCCTGATTGATGGAGTGCTGCAGAGATGGTTTTTGAGACAGTTCCCAAGCTAATTAAAAAAAAAATGAGATTCCACAAGTCGGCTTTCACTCTGGCAGAGATCTTTTCTTTGACAAAAAGATCATGATCATTCAAAAACAAATAACAGACTCATTCCAAAATAAGCACAAGTTTATTGGACCTTTAATGAGCTACATCCTCTAATTGATGCACCAATTTTACACCAGTGTTAAATTTAGTCTCGCCTTCATCATTTTGACCAAAATATCTTTCAGTTTTTGTCACATTGACATAATTAGAAAAATGATTGTGTCTAGTTATTGTCAAAATGATAAAAACAGTGAACTATTTTAGTCAAAAAAATGCCCTTATGTTTTAGTCACATTTTAGTCCAATCACAGTTATTGCCTCATTATCCTATAGTACAGTAGCCTAAATATATCACCATATCAAATAAGGCTTAATGGGACACGTCCTCATGTTTCGCTTACAGTGTTGATATTGCCTAATATTATTTATTGAAATTTAAAGTGCACTGTTATGCACAGAATGGATTTCCATTTAGAAATGTCCTTGTTTTTGAAGGAAAAGCAATTTTTTGTCCATTAAAATAACATCAAATTGATCAACAGTGTAGACATTGTAAAATGTTGTAAATGACTGTTGTTGCTGGAAACAGCTAATTTTCAATGAAATATCTACATAGGTGGACAGAGGCCCATTATCAGCAACCATCACTCCAATGGCACATGTTCCAATGGTACTTTGTGTTTGCTGATCCAAGTTAATTATTTTAAAATTCTAAATGATCATTACAAAACCCTTTTGTGATTATGTTAGCACCACTGAAAACTGTTGTGCTGATTAAAGAAGCAATACAACTGAGTATCTGGAGCATCAGTAATTGTGGGTTTGATTACAGAAATAGCCAGAAACAAAGGACTTTTTTCTGAAACTCATAAGTCTGTTCTTGTTCTGAGAAATGAAGGCTATTCCATGCGAGAAATTGGCAAGAAAATGAAGCTCTCTTACATGTGTACTACTCCCTTCAGAGAACAGTGCAAATTGTCTCTAACCAGAATACAAAGAGTGGGAGGCCCCGGTGCACAACTGAGCAAGAGGAGAAATACATTAGTGTCTAGTTTGAGAAACAGACAACTCACAGGTCCTCAACAGGCAGCTTCATTAAATGGTACCCACAAGCACCAGTCTAAACGTCAACAGTGAAGAGGCGACTCTGGGATGCTGGCCTTCTAGGCAGTGTTCTTCCTCTGTCAAGTTTTTGTTTTTGGCCATCTTAATCTTTTCTTTTTATTGGCCAGTCTGAGATGTCTTTTTCTTTGTACCTCTGCCTAGAAGCTGGGTGTATTTGCAAAATACAAATTAAATTTCAAGTATCAAATTGGATTGGTCTCTTGTTCCAATTACAACAGGTTTAGGCTTTGCAGTGACAATAATAATAGTAAACACACAATAATAAAAATACAATGAAAATAACAAAATACACAGGAACAGGGTTATATGCAGGGGTCTCTTAGAGAGTGGAATGGGCAGGATTCTGATTATAGGGATCTGCGTGTGCAAATTCAGTCAGGGAAAACTGGGTGTGCAGTGCAGTGCAGACAGTAGCCATCTAATTAAATATTGAGCAGTCTTATGGCGTGAGAGTAGAAGCTGTCAAGCTGTCTCTGTGGCTTGGGTGGCTGAAGTCTTCGTTGACTCTCTAGGTCTTCGTCTGGCACCGTCTAGCAAAGAGGTCCTGGAAGGCATGGCGCTCGGCCCAGTCCGCACCATAATCTGCAGTGCTTTTTTGGTCACGGGCTGTGGAGTTGCCAACAGGGGGTGACGCAGCCTGTCCAGATTTTCTCAATGGTGCATCTGTAGAACTTTTTAAGAATCTCTGGACACGTGGCTCAAGCTCAAATAGCTTGAGCCACATAAGTGGGAATAGGCTGAGTGTTGCTCTCTTTACACTTATGTTGGTGTGTGTGTACTATGTTAGGTATCATGTACAATATCTGGACTCTCAGAAACTTGAGGCACTATCTGCTCCATCTCAGCACCATGGAAGGTAGTACTTGTGTCCATTGTTTTTTAAAGGAGTATAGGATGATGTGTGAAACCTGTTTTAAATAACACTCTCTTCAAAAGTTCATTCCAATAGACACTTGTTTTTTATTTTGTCAGTTTCATCTCAGATGTCTGGAAATGTGATGCAGAGATTTCGGCTACATTATCAGATCGATTATATCATAGAGGCGTCCATTCAGAATTCAGCATAAGATGATGAGTTAATGAAGTTAACAAAGATGAGCTGCAACTAGCTTACTCCATAAAACAACATAAGGAGATTAAAATCATGCACATAACTTGATCTGCACATGCACAGGAGCTTCTGTATCTTTAGTGAAAGATGTGGGCTGCAACGATGCAGAGACCTACACTCCCCTGTTAAAATGCCAGGTTTTTGGGATGTAAAAGAATGAGACAAAGATAAATCATGTCAGAACTTTTTCTACTTTTAATGTGACCTATAATGTGAACAATTCAATTGAAAAACAAACTGAAATCTTCGAGGGGGAAAAATGAAAAATAGAAAACTTACAATAACCTGGTTGCATAAGTGTGCACACCC
>JACXGI010001374.1:75661-94816 GCA_016801175.1 Esox masquinongy
CTTAGTTGCATCTCAGAGCAAAAGCCATGGTCCGCAGAGAGCTTCCAAAGCATCAGAGAGATCTCATTGTTGAAAGATATCAGTCAGGAGAAGGGTACAAAAGAATTTCCAAAGCATTAGATATACCATGGAACACAGTGAAGACAGTCATCATCAAGTGGAGAAAATATGGCACAACAGAGACATTACCAAGAACTGGACGTCCCTCCAAAATTGGTGAAAAGATGAGAATAAAACTGGTCAGGGAGGCTTCCAAGAGGCCTACAGCAACATTAAAGGAACTGCAGGAATTTCTGGCAAGTACTGACTGTGTGCTACATGTGACAACAATCTCCTGTATTCTTCATATGAATGGGCTATGGGCTAGGGTGGCAAGACGGAAACCTTTTCTTACAAAGAGAAACATCCAAGCCCGGCTAAAGTTTGCAAAAACAAACATCAAGTCCCCCAAAAACATGTGGGAAAATATGTTATGGTCTGATGAAACCAAGGTTGAACTTTTTGGCCATAATTCCAAAAGTTTTGTCTGGTGCAAAAACAACAATGCACATCACCCAAAGAACACCATACCCACAGGGAAGCATGGTGGTGGCAGCATCATGCTTTGGGGCTGTTTTTTTCAGCTGGTACCGGGGCCTTAGTCAGGGTGGAGAGAATTATGAACAGTTCCAAATACCAGGCAATTTTGGCACAAAACCTTCAGGTGTCCGTTAGAAAACTGAAGATGAAGAGGAAGTTCACCTTTCAGCACGACAACGACCCAAAGCACACATTCAAATCCACAAAAGCTTGGCTTCACCAGAAGAAGATTAACGTTTTGGAATGGCCAAGCCAGAGCCCATACCTGAATCCAATTGAACATCTGTGGGGTGATCTGAAGAGGGCTGTGCACAAGAGATGTCCTTGCAATCTGACAGATTTGGAGCCCTTTTGCAAAGAAGAGTGAGCAAATATTGCCACGTCAAGATGTGCCATGCTAATTGACTCCTACCCAAAAAGACTGAGTGCTGTAATAAAACCAAAAGGTGCTTCAACAAAGTATTAGTTTAAGGGTGTGCACACTTATGCAACCAGGTTATTGTGAGTTTTTTATTTTTTATTTGTCCCCCTCAAAGAGTTCAGTTTGTTTTTTAATTGAATTGTTCACGTTATAGGTCACATTAAAGGTGGAAAAAGTTCTGACATGATTTATCTTTGTCTCATTCTTTTACATCACAAGAACCTGGCATTTTAACAGGGGTGTGTAGACTTTTTATGTTCACTGTATGTATGAAATTTTTAATGCATAAAAATTAATTAAAGGGCTTAACACACTCATGAAAATTTTTTATATCAATGTAAAATATTTGTATTCCACATCAAATACGGTTTTAAAAGAAGGTGATTATTGGAAAGTATACTTCTGGTACTTCTGATACTTTGACCTTCGTCATTGTTGCCATTAGCCTATGTTATTGTAGACATTTTGCATTAGAAATCTGAGTCTAACAGGAAGGGGTTTTCTGATTGCTCAATCAAGGGCTAATTATCTTGACTTGATAAGCATATTGTTGCTGGAGGAATTAAATGCAGTTCAAAAATTACCATTATAAGTAGGTAATAGACTGCTTTGTACTCCTTTGTGCTTTGTATATCCATGTTTTTTTTAAACCAGCAAGTGAGTACATTGCATTAGGAAGGTATTCAAAGCCCCTTCACTTTACATGTTTTGTTGTTACATTGTACTAAAATGGATTAAACTGAGTTTTTCCAAATCAATCTACCCAATATTGACCAAGCAAAAACTGTTTTTTAGAATTTTGCGCACATTTGTTTTGCAAAAAGAAAAACAGAAATACAAACTCAAAATGTAGCTCTATTGCATCCTGCTTCCAGTGATCATCCTTGAGATTGATTGGTGTCTAACTGTGGTATATTCAATTAATTGGACATCAACTGGAAAGGCACACACTTTTCAGTATAAGGTCTCACTGTTGACAGGGCACTTCAGAGCAACAACCAAGCCAGCAATTGTCCGTAGAGCTCCGAGACAGGATTGTGTCAAGGCACAGATCACAGGACAGTACCAAAACATGTCTGTAAAACTGAAGATCCCCAAGAACACACTGGCCTCCATTATTGTTAAATAGAAGCAGTTTGGAACCACCAACACTCTTTCTAGAACTGTCTGCCCAATAAAAACTGAGAAATCGGGGGAGAAGGGCCTTGGTCAGAGAGGTGATCAAAAACCCAATGGTCACAGTGAAAGAGCTCCAGAGTTCCCTTGAGGAGAACCTTCCAGAAGGAGAACCAGCTTTGCATCACTCCACCAATAAGAACTAGTTGGTAGAATGGCCAGACATAGGCTAATCCACAGTAAAGGGAACATCACAGCCCTATTGGAGTTGGCCAAAAGGCACCTAAACGACTCTCAGTATTTTGCCAATGCTGTATCACGTGATCACAGGAAAAAAGGACTGTAACTTTGAATGTCTAGGTTGTACAGTGGCCAGCAGTCCTCTTTTCTCATAGAGAATAACCAAACCTATAATGAGGACAGCATTGGGCAATATTAAATATTATTATGCTTTCTTTTTAGATGTTAGGATGTGTCAGAATATCTATATTGGCAAATGATGGAGTTTATCAAGGTGAGTCAAAGCAAAAAACTAAAAACAATGTAGACCATTTTTCTTGGCTCAAATCCGTAACCAGTCAACACACTTATATCAAGGTTCTCTAGAAATTAGAAGACTAATCTAACACTCCCTCACAGCTTTGTCACTGGGTTGCCTTAACAACTAGCAAGCGGAGCTATAGGAAAGACTAGTTCATTTTCAGACATACAGTGAGGTGAAAAAAGTATTTGATCCCCTGCTGATTTTGTACGTTTGCCCACTGACAAAGAAATGATCAGTCTATAATTTTAATGGTAGGTTTATTTGAACAGTGTGAGACCGAATAACAACAAAAAAATCCAGAAAAATGCATGTCAAAAATGTTATAAATTGATTTGCATTTTAATGAGTGAAATAAGTATTCGACCCCTCTCAATCAGAAAGATTTCTGGCTCCCAGGTGTCTTTTATACAGGTAACGAGCTGAGATTACCTGGTATTGTGGCAAGTATACCAGCTAGAAGCTGGTGTGTGGCTTGAGGTTTGAGAATACTTTGTAGCCATGTCTAAGTGGTATTTTTCTTTGCACTTTACAGAGATGCCACAAAATCAATGAGTGCCTTAAACAGTCCTGTGTTCTCCAAAGTTCCACAAAATTTTACACAGTCAATTAGCTTCGAAAAGATGTGCCATTTTCTATCAATGCCTCAGTTGTGTTTTCAGGGATTCCCAACCTAGGGGGTACACCCCCAAAATCGGGCATCTGAGCTTGCTTAGGGGCCTTGGTCCTTACCTGATTTGGGGGGAAAATTTTCATAAGTAATTGCATTAATTATTTTAGTCGTATTAACAGGCCCGGTTATGAAAATCTCACAAAAATTGTGACGACCCTCCCAATTTGTTCTATTATTTTCTTTACAAGGAGGGTCATCAGTATGATTTTGGAATAAACATTTGCTGTTATCATTTTACTGATGCGTGGTTCCCTTTTCCTATCATGTCATAACAGCAAGATTGTGACACAATGCAAATTTGGAGATAACCCAAATTTGCTCCCAGTTTGTGGTTAGGTGATTTACAGCAACACCGGCTTGAATTCAAACCAACTCTCCCTTACAATGCTGCATGAGACTATGCAAACCCAACAGAGATGGACATCATTGTATCAAATATTAAAATAAAGTAATGAAATCCTATCCCATCTAAACACCAATTCCACATGAAGGACACAAACAAAAACGTGAAATGATTTCATTGTTAATTCAACAAAAGTGGTTTACTTAACAAAACACAGATTTCATGTATGAAAAAATTTGAACACCTTCAATCAACACCTTATGGTATCTCCATTAGCCGCGATAACTTGGAGTGAACGTCTCCTATAGACGTCAATCAGTCTCTAACGTGTTTATAGTTTTTTGCCCTCTTTTTAGAGAACTCCGGCATGTACTGCAGGCTTCAGGTCCTGCCAGATCATTTCGATTGGATTAAGGTTAGGGCTTTGACGTGACCAAATAAAATCACAAATCCTCTTTCTTCTGAGTCATTCTTTGGTAGATTTGCTTAATTTCTTTGGGTCATTGTCTAGTTGGAAGACATACAGTTGTGCTCATAAGTTTGCATACCCCAGCAGAAATTGTGGAATTATGGCATTGATTTTGAAATATGACAGATCATGCAAAAAAAACTCTTTTATTTAAGGATAGTCATCAAATGAAGCCATTTATTATCACATAGTTGTTTGGCTCCTTTTTAAATCATAATGATAACAGAAATCCCCCAGATGGCCCAGTTTACATACCCTTGAATGTTTCGCCTTGTTACAGACACACAAGGTGACACACACAGGTGAAAATGGAAATTAAAGGTGAATTTCCCACACCTGTGGCTATTTTAATTGCAATTAGTGTCTGTGTATAAATAGTCAATGAGTTTGTTACAGTAGCTCTCAGATTTCAGCCAAAACTGTCAGAAGAATTGTTCGGGATACAAAGAAATACCCACAGGTAACCTCAGAAGAAATACAGGCTGCTCTGGAAAAAGATGGTGTGGTTGTTTCAAGGAGCACAATACGACGATACTTGAACAAAAATCAGCTGCATGGTCGAGTTGGCAGAAAGAAGCCTTTATTGCGCCAATGCCACAAAAAAACTGGTTCCAATTTGCCTGACAACCCCTTGAAACGCCTCACAGCTTCTGGCACACTGTAATTTGGAGTGATGAGACCAAAATAGAGCTTTATGGTCACAACCATAAGCGCTGTGTTTGGAAAGGGGTCAACAAGGCCTATAGTGAACAGAATACCATCCCCAATGTGAAGCATGGTGGTGGCTCACTGATGTTTTGGGGGTGTGTGAGCTAAATGCACGGGGAATCTTGTGAAAATTGATGGCAAGATGAATGCAACATGTTATCAGAAAATACGGGCAGACAATATGTATTCCTCTGCATGAAAGCTGCGCATGGGACGCTCTTGGACTTTCCAGCACGACAATGACCCTAAGCACAAGGCCAAGTTGACCCTCCAGTGGTTACAGCAGAAAAGGTCTGTTAATTTTTTTTCTTTGTTGCCATGTTTTGTTTCTGATTGTGCAATTCCGTTATGACCTACAGCTGAATTTGAATCCCATAAGAAATAAAAGACGTGTTTTGCCTGCTCACTCATGTTTTCTTTACATATGGTACATATATTACCAATTCTCTAAGGGTATCCAAACTTTTGAGCACAATTGTACACTGCTGAAAAAAATTAAGGGAACAATTTAAATCACACATGGGGCCTTGATATCTTGATGGTCTTGATGACTGAAATATATTAAAGATCAAAATCTTTACTGTACATTGCGTAATTCGTTGAGAACAAAATGACATAACAATGGTCAATGGAAACCAAAATCACAAACCGATTGAGGGCTAGATTCAAAGTCACACCGAAAATTGCAATGTGTCTAACGTTTTCTTTTTTGTGAAGGTATGTTTGTCAGTGTACAATTCTACAGCTGTTATTTTTGTTCTTCATTGTTCACTGGAATGGATCAATCAAGTATTGCAGTCTGAAAATCAAAGTAAACAATTGAAATCACAGGCTGTTCCAACTTGTGTGAATTTCATCACGGCAACTCATAATGTGACTCAATAGTGTGTATGGCCCCCACGTGCCTGTATGCACTCCCGACAACGTCTGGACAGGCTTCTGGTGAGACAGTGGATGGTGTCCTGGGGGATCTCCTCCCAGACCTGGATCAGGTCATAAGTGAGCTCCTGGGCAGTCTGTGGCTCTACTTGGCAGGGTCGGATGCACTGATACATAACATCCCAGAGGTTCTCAATTGGATTCAGGTCTGGGGAACATAAGGGCCAGTCAATGGCATCAATGCCTTCATCATCCAGAACCTGTCTATGCACTCTGGCCACATGAGGCCGGGCATTGTCCTGCACCAGGAGGAATACAGGGCCCACAGCACCAGCATTAGGTCTGATTAGATTAGTTTCAACTTTATTGTCTTTGTACAGCAGGGTTTGAATTACGGGGGCGATTGTTTGGGGTTTGACCCCCCTAAGTAAGACTTGGACCCCCCCCCTCCCTAAAGAGGTAAAAACAACAGGTAGGGGGGGTCGAAACGTGCCCGGAGAAAAGGCTGACCTTCCTGATTGTCATTGTATAATTCACACTCTGATTGAACAGTACAAGTACAGCACAATGAAATGCAGTTAGCATCTAACCAGAAGTGCAAATAGAAGAGGGCAGGAAATTTACAAGTATTAAGTATAGCGTATGTTACAAGTGGAATATATTGATGTGCAATGAAGGCAATTACACTACAAATGGCAGTTCTAAATGTGCAATGAAGGCAAATAAGGGAGGACAGAAAATGTACAGGGTTTAAGTATAATATATGTACAAGTGGGAAATGAATAGTTGTGCGATGAGCCAAATGCAAGTGCAAATGGCAATTCTGACTGTGCAATAAAGCAAACTGGAGGTGTAAGGTCACATGTGCAACTGAAACGCAGGGATAACAGAGATGAAGTTCCCGAGGTAGACGTGCATGTAAAAACTGAAAAATGCAAGTACAAAGGCAATTCTAAACGTGCAGTGCAGGCAAATTGAAGGTGCAAGGTACATGTAACTACTGAACTTCCTTATCAGACTTTGCAAGGCAGTGTCAGAGTCCAGAAGTACAAGGGTGTAGTGCAACAAGGTCTCTGAGAGGCAGAACTAGAGTTCAGCAGGGTTACAGTAAATGTAAAGAAACTTTTCCTGAGCCTCCTGGAGTGGGAACGAAGAGCCCTGTACTGCCTGCCTAATGGCAGGAGGGCAAAAAGTTTATGGCATGAATGTGAAGGGTCTCTGATGATGCCGCGCACCCTATGCAGACACCGCTTACGCTAGAGGTATTCGATGGCTGGGAGCTGGGCACCAGTGATGTGCTGAGCAGTTTTCACCACCCCTTGCAGGGTCTTCCGGTCGGCCACGGAGCATCTGCCAAATAACACTGTGGCACAGTTCGTCACAATACTCTCAATTGTGCAGCGGTGGAAGTTCACAAGGTTCTTGGAAGACAGACGGGTTCTTGGAACACAGACCATCTTCAGCCTCCTCAAAAGTACAGGCGCTGCTGTGTCTTTTTGACCAGGGTTGAGGGTCCAGGGGAGGCCCTCGGAGATGTGGACACCCAGGAATTTGAAGCTGGACACACACTCCAACTCAGTGCCATCGATCAGAACCGTGGCGTTACTGCAGCCTTTAGACTTCCTGTAATCCCAATGAGCTCCTTGGTTTTCTTTGCATTGAGGAACAGGTTGTTGTCAGCGCACCATGCCCCCAGGCACTACTCCCTGTAGGCTGACTCGTCATTGTCACTGATCAGTCCTACCAGCGTGGTGTCATCTGCAAACTTGACAATGGTGTTGGAACTGTGTACAGGAACGCAGTCGTGGGTGAAAAGGGATTACAGGAGGGGGCTCCACACGCAGCCTTGTGGAACACCAGTGTTCAGGATGAGGGTGGAGGAGGTGTAGTTGTCTAACCTGACAGACTGGGGTCTGTTGGTTTGGAAGTCCAACATCCAGTTGCAGAGAGAGGGGCTGATCCCAAGTTCAACGAGTTTGTTGACCAGCCTAGAGGGCATGACCGTGTTGAATGCTAAGCAAAAGTCTATGAATAGCATTCTCACATAGGTGTTGGTTTTGTCCAGGTGGGTCAGGGCAGTGTGTGTAGCTGTGGAGTTGACGTCTTCTGTAGACCTGTTTGTCCGGTAAGCAAACTGGTAGGAATCCAGTGTTGGGGGGAGGCAGGACATAAGGTGGGTCAGAACTAGTCTTTCGAAGCACTTCATGATCGTGGGGGTGAGTGCGACCAGTTGTAAGTCATTCCATCTGTGGTGGATAGTCTGAGGGGGGAGTCATCATGGGGGAGTTCAGCTTTAATGGCTGGCTCTTTGTTCTCCCTGTCAAAGCGAGCGTAGAACCTGTTAAACTTGTCGGTGAAGGAGATGTTGCTGGCTGGGGGTAGGGTTCTTTGGCCGGTAGTCTGTGATGGCTTGGAATGCCCTGCCACTTGCGTGGGGATTCGGAGTTGTTGTTGAAGTTCTCCTCAATCCGCTGTTTGTGGTCATATGTAGCCATCTTGATGCCCCTTTTCAAGTTGGCCCTGGATGAGCTGTAGGCCTCCGCATTGCCTTTAGCAGTTGTCAAACCTCTCTGTTCATCCACGGCTTCTGGTTAGAGAAGGTCTTTATTAGTTTATGAATGGTGACATTGTTGATGCGGATGTTCATGTAATCCAGAGGGGAAGAAGCATGTTTCAATGTATGTATAGTTGTCAAGGGTGGCTTGAGTGGCAAACAAACTCCAGTTTGTGTGTTGAAAATGGTGCTGTAGAAGTGAGACTGACCCCTCTGGCCACACTTGATGTCCTCACTGATGGTTTCACATGTTTAATGAGGGGAAAATACATGGGGAGTAGGAACAGTGAAAGGTGATCAGACTCAGGTGGGGGAAGGGAATGGCTTTGTAAGCCTCCGGAATGTTTGTAAACACATGGTCTAATGTATTGTCTCCTCTGGTGGGCAGGAGACATTTTGGTGGAATTTGGGAAAAAACTGTTTTCAAATTTGAGTGGTTGAAATCCCCTGCAACCACAAAAACACCATCCGGGTGTGCAGTCTGCTGTTTGCTAATGGCAGCCTGCAGTTCTTTCATTGCTAGTTTAGCATTAGCATCCGGGTGTATGTAGACCGCAAAAACAACAGTGGATCTAAACTCCCGAGGCAAGTAAAAAGACCTGCACCTAATCATCAGGTACTCCAGATTGGTTGAGCAGTGACTCCCGGTTATGTTAGTGTCTGTACACCATGTTTTGTTTACATAAATGCACAGCCCACCTCCTCTGGTCTCACGGGAGTCCTCTGCAGTCCGATCAGCAATGAAGACGTCGCGCCCCTCTAGCTCAATTGCATTGTCAGGTATGTTGTTAAGTCACGTTTCCGAAAAAAATCCATTATCCATCCATAATCCATTTTTGTGAGATGATTCTCAGTCGTATTTCGTCCATTTTGTTCACCAATGACTGTACATACCCTAGGAAATGGCTAGCTTTAGAAGTGAAGGCCGATGGGGGTAGTGAAGGCTGATGGAGGGCTAGCTTTATCTTCCCTCTACTTTTTTTACGATCACGCCGCCGCCTCCGGACACTTCCTATAGGCTGTGTAAATAGCATCTCCCTTGGCGTCTTTGCGATCTCCGGTGTAAGTTGGAAGTTGCCAAAAACTCTGACGATGGGTCTGAGGATTTCATCCCAGTACCTAACAGCAGTCAGGGTACCGTTGGCTAGCATGTGGATGTCTGTGCGACCCTCCAAGGATATGCCTCCCCAGACCATAACTGACCCATCACCAAACTGGTCATGCTGGATGATGTTGCAGGCAGCATAACGTTCACCACGGCGTCTCCAGACTCTTTCACATCTCTCACATGTGCTCAGTGCGAACCTGCTCTCACCTGTGAAGAAAACGGGGCGCCAGTGGCAGACCTGCCAATTCTGGTGTTCTTTGGCGAACGGCAATCGAGCTGCATGGTGCTGGGCTGTGAGCACAGGTCCCACTAGAGGACGTCAGGCCCTCATGCCACCCTCATGGAGTGTGTTTCTGACAGTTTGGTCAGAAACATGCATACCAGTAGCCTGTTGGAGGTCATTTTGTAGGGCTCTGTCAGTGTTCCTCCTGTCCCTCCTCACACAAAAGAGCAGATACCGGTCCTGCTGCTGGGTTGATGCCCTTCTATGGTCCTGTCCAGCTCCCCTCGTGTAACAGCCCGTCTCCTGATAACTCCTCCATGCTCTTGTGACTGTACTGGGAAACACAGCAAACCTTTTTGCAATGGCACTTATGGATGTGCCATCCTAGAGGAGCTGGACTACCTGTGCAACATGAATGGGCTGCAGGCACCGCCTCATGCTACCAGTAGTGACAAGGACACTAGCAAAACACAAAACTAGAGAAGAATCAGTCAGGAAGGATAAGGAGAGAGCAATTGTCTGTGGCCACCACCTGCAAAACCATTCCCTTTTTGGGTGTTGTCTTGCTGTTGCTTTTCCAGTGCACCTGTTGTCACTTTCGTTTGCACCAAAACAGGTGACACTGATTTACAATCACTTATGCTTTCTAACTGGACAGGGGTCGTATTCACAAAACATTTCATCTTACCACTCCTAAACAGCGCTAAAAGTTCCTAGCTAAGAGTTTACTCTTAAAACCTATTCACAAAACTGCTAAGACAAACTTTTACTAAGGAAAGGGGAGATGTCTTAAGCTAAAAGAAAGCACAGGGTTGACCCATTTGCTCTGGATTATGTCGTGTTCCATGAACAAGCTTACTTACTATGCCCACAGTGATTGGCTGATAGGGGAGGGGTCTCTGTCAGTGAATTCATCATAGCAATATTGTAGAATCTATCATGTTGCCATCTTGAAATAAAGATATTAAAATTAAAATGTAGGCTAAGTGTCACTGATCAAACATGAAACCAAGAACGATATACTGACTTGTCAAAATATGTTCAGCTAATTGTCAGACTCTTACATGTCTGGCAGCTCATAAAGAAATGCGTGTTAATCTTTCGATGGTGCAATAATTCGTGCAATTATGTGTCCCACCACCAACTACACCGGGTGGTCGAGCTATGGCCATGAAGTCGGGTTTGTTTCTTTGTAGTTGGCAAAAATCATGAGAAAACTGAAAGATTTGATGTACAACATGGGGTCTGAGGAGGGCATTTATTGTTTGATGTAACATTCTACTGACAGATGACTGAGATAGATATATATATATATATATATACAGTATCTCACAAAAGTGAGTACACCCCTCATATTTTTGTAAATATTTGATTATATCTTTTCATGTGACAACATTCAAGAAATGACACTATGCAGCACTGCCTTAACCCTCTTGGGCATGGAGTTCACCAGTGCTTCACAGGTTGCCACTGGAGTCCTCTTCCACTCCTCCATGACAACATCACGGAGCTGGTGGATGTTAGAGACCTTGCGCTCCTCCACCTTCCATATGAGGATGCCCCACAGATGCTCAATAGGGTTTAGATCTGGAGACATGCTTGGCCAGTCCATCACCTTTACCCTCAGCTTCTTTAGCAAGGCAGTGGTCGTCTTGGAGGTGTGTTTGGGATCGTTATCATGTTGGAATACTGCCCTGCGGCCCAGTCTCCGAAGGGAGGGGATCATGCTCTGCTTCAGTATGTCACACTACATGTTGGAATTCATGGTTCCCTCAATGAACCGTAGCTGCCCAGTGCCAGCAGCACTCATGCAGCCCCAGGCCATGACACTCCCACCACCATGCTTGACTGTAGGCAAAACACACTTGCCTTTGTACTCCTCACCTGGTTAAAGCCACACACACTTGACACCATCTGAACCAAATAAGTTTATCTTGGACTCATCAGACCACAGGACATGGTTCCAGTAATCCATGTCCTTAGTCTGCTTGTCTTCAGCAAACTGTTTGCAGGCTTTCTTGTGCATCATCTTTAGAAGAGGCTTCCTTCTGGGATGACAGCCATGCAGACCAATTTGATGCAGTGTGCGGCGTATGGTCTGAGCACTGACAGGCTGACCCCTTCAACCTCTGCAGCAATGCTGGCAGCACTCATACGTCTATTTCCCAAAGACAAACTCTGGATATGACGCTGAGCACGTGCACTCAACTTCTTTGGTCGACCATGGCGAGGCCTGTTCTGAGTGGAACCTGTCCTGTTAAACCGCTGTATGGTCTTGGCCACCGTGCTGAAGCTCAGTTTCAGTGTCTTGGCAATCTTCTTATAGCCTAGGCCATCTTTATGTAGAGCAACAATTATTTTTTTCAGATCCTCAGAGAGTTCTTTGCCATGAGGTGCCATGTTGAACTTCCAGTGACCAGTATGAGGGAGTGTGAGAGCGATAGCACCAAATTTAAGACACCTGCTCCCCATTCACACCTGAGACCTTGTAACACTAACAAGTCACATAACACCAGGGACGGAAAATGGCTAATTGGGCCCAATTTGGACATTTTCACTTAGGGGTGTACTCACTTTTGTTGCCAGCGGTTTAGACATTAATGGCTGTGTGTTGAGTTATTTTGAGGGGACAGCAAATTTACAGTTATACAAGCTGTACACTCACTACTTTACATTGTAGCAAAGTATCATTTCTTCAGTGTTGTCACATGAAAAGATATAATCAAATATATCTTTTCATATATGTGTGTGTGTGTGTGTTTTCCCTGTGGCCAAGTAGTGTACGTTTTCCCTGTGGCCAAGTAGTGTACGTTTTCCCTGTGGCCAAGTAGCGTAGAGTTGTCACAACCTTGATGTCCGATGTTGTTGTGTTGTTTCTGGTTGTTGGTGAAGTGACTCTCTCACCAGCTCTACTATGATCATAAAACGCTCACGATTAAGGCGATACCTTGTTAAAAGCTCAGTATCAGTAAATGTTTCGAAAACGTCAACTTGATTATGAGGCGGATTGCCAGCAGCAGGTCTTTTAAGATTGTTTGTGATTTGGCACGCCCATTTCTTTTAAGGGTTACTCCTCAATCATCCAGTTAGGAGCTACTTTTAACCTTAAGATGTTTTGTGAATACAGCCCCAGATTGATATCCCTGAAATGTAATCGACTCGGTGTTATACTGTGATGATTACGTGTTCCTTTAATTTTTTTGAGCAGTGTATTTTCGTCCAGTTTTAGCTCCTTGACTGATGGCCTGACGTTCTGTTTAAGAATCTCCTGTTATACCTCAGAATTCATGGTACGCTTTCGCCAGATAACGAAACATCCGACAAAGTGTTCTTAGTGTCATAAATATTATTTTTTGTTATAGGCATGTAATATATGTGCAGAAAGCTTAGAATCTTGTTAATCTAACTGCAGTATCCAATTTAAAGTAGCTATTACGGCAAATAAGCCTTATGCAAGTGTTTGAGTATAGTCAACAACCACACAACACATTTTCTAAGACACCGGGGTTGCTAGTTTCGGGTCTGACCGTAAATTTTGTACTTACAATGAGCCGTCTTCTTATTTCTTATCTTGATGGTCCCAGAGATATAGCCAAGCATCATTTTGTTTGATAAAATCTGTTTTTATAATCAAAAACGATTCATGTTCTTCACAGGGTTGTAGAACGAAATCCAACTCGATCAACTCGGAGCAAAACTATTCATGATATTCAAAACCCTTACTAGGTTTTAATCCAGCAATAATAGGTATTTCTGAAAAGAAGAGAGTTTCTAGCATTTAACCAGACATACTTTATCCTTCTACGTTGCCTATATGCTTCGCACCACGTCAGCAAAGACATGGAGTCTGGCACTGATTATGCACAAGCTGAAGGACCGGTCCTGTTTTGGATGGCCAGTTTCTTCCTCCAATGACGACCAATTGATTTGAAACAAGCTAGATTGAGAGCACATGAGCCACACTTTACGGCAATTGTTGAACGATCACATCACCGTCAGATGCACACACAGGACACACCAACAGTGCGCACCACCCCAACCAAATCTTCAACCAAATAGACTATTGCGCAAGTTGCATAGCTGTCGCTGCTCACGAAACTATACTCAGCATTTAAAGTTTAAATGGTTACTCCTAAGTGGAAAAGCAACAAAAGGAGACCAATTTGGACTAGATTTTTGGAAGAAATCGAGGACTGTGAGTCAAGCAACTTGGTGAGTAAAATAAGATAGATTACCCAAGACTTACAATATATTAGCATTAGCATATTAATCTATGTTAGGCTATGTCATATGGTTTCTGAGCGTCTTACTGCCTATTGGGTCATTATAGTAGATTTCATTATAGTAGATTTCAGTTCATAATGTCCTTATACGTAACCAAATGTCTATGTGATTTGGCTATGACATGTTGTGGCTCTTTCTTATGGCCTATTCATCCCCATATTTCTCACTGAATGCCCAACAGTGATTCAGGGGGTCCCTCTGGCTCTTAAACCCTCACACCCACCACACTGTGACATCATCATCTGGCTGGCCATTTCAGAGCTTTCCCAGAAATCGATAAGTCTCCCCCTTCTTTCTCCTATTCCCTTCTACTCTTTTCCTTTCTACTCCTGCCAACTGTTTGCTTACCACTGAGAAAAGACAGTACAGAAAGACACGGCTGTGGGACTTGGAATCATTAGAACAATCTAAATCTAAATAGTGTAAATGTAAATGGTGTCTAAATAGTATTGTTTCCACCTTGTGTGTTGAGTGTGGTGTTTGCACATATGATGTTAGATCAGTGAAGGGCTGCTAACTTGGCCCTTATTGTAAAAAGTTTATCTATGTGTAAGGAGGCATTGGATCCGCCTTCTTGTCACGCCTCCTGTTTGTACCTTTATGTATGGTAGCTAATTTTCCTTCATGTATAACATTCCTGGGAGTGTGTAATCCTTATTTTTAATCACCTTTGCATTGTTGTATGTTCTGTGTAGGTATGAACTTGAAAATTCATAATGTGTCCAAAGTGTCCAATTTGGCACAAAGTGGCCAATCTGTAAAGGACACTTTGGCCTTGCTTTACAAATGAGTAAGTAGATCACTGAATTTTATATCAAATGGCCTGAAACTTTACCCAGACCCTGCTGACATCTAGTCGATCTTGTGGAAGTGTCTCCAGCTTCCTACTCTATGTTTGGCCTTCCCCACTGCAATTCAAATATGATGAGGATTTTTTTTTTTACAAAAAAAACGCATGTTTTTGTTTTGTTTTATCTTCTGCCACATCTATTGTGTTATACTTTCCTGCATTAATTTATAATTCCTACAAACTACAGTGTCTCCTTTCAAATGGACCCAAACATATGTTTCTACTATATTCAGGTCATGAGCTACAAGCATTTAGATTTGGGTACATAATTTTAGGCGGAAATTGACTTTTTTTGCCCTTGACCTAACATTAATGATTGGAAGTCAACTAAGGCGTGAAGAGGAAAAGCAGCCTCAGATCTTGACACTTCCACCACCTTGCTTGACTGTTGGGATACGGGTCTTTTGGTGATACGCAGTGTTAGTTTTTTGCCAAACATAGCACTTTGATAGTGACCACAATGGTCTGTTTTGAACTTTTCTGCCCAGGGATTCGACTTCCAGAAACCTTCAGGTAGTCTCTAGCAAAGATAAGATAGGCAGTTTGGTTCTTTTTTGGCAGCATGTTGCCATGAATGCCTCCCATGAATGCTAATTCAGTAACCTAAGATGCGGCATGGGAGATCTGCAAATCTCCAGATGTTATGTTTGGATTGGGATTTATTATTTTTCTTGTGACTCCCTGGGTATATTTTGTAAGGGCATCCATGGCGCCATGTTGTTGTCATGTTAAATGGTCTCCATTTGTAAATGATTTGACTCACAGTGGTCCTACGGAGATCAAAACCTTTTGAGATTGTTGTAAAGCCTTCCACAGTCTGATGTGCTCTCATTACTCACTTCCTGATGTCTTCTGAGATCTTCTTTCCTCCTGGCATGGTGTGTTTTGCATTCACCTGTATGGGTAACACCGAACTGGCCGGGTTTCTTGCCTTAATTTAATAGTCTCAATCCTACTTCCTTCAAATACCTCCTTGATTGCTTCATTTGGCACCCAATTATTTGTATTATTATTATATTAAATGCTTCCTGGATGCCACTAACCTACTTGATTTAACCAATGAAACTTGGGGATTTTGTAACATGCATTATTTCCTCTAAACCAACATACAGAATTGCTAACTAAAAACCTGTAAAAGATTAGAGACATTAAAAAGGTTTCTGATTAAATAAAAATGTCACAGTGAACACTGAAAATATCTATGATTGCACACTATGTTTGTTGTTTTATGCAGTGTTATGTTGCTTTGTGTTGATTTGTCCTATCTTAAAAAATAATAAAAAAGTTGATCACAAAAACAAAAAATATCTATGATTGCACAAATGGTTCATAAAATCAAGCAGCACTGTATAGTTTGGGATGAATGTTTCCTAGCTGATGAACAAAATAGAATGCAAGGGAAATGGTATTCTGAAATGGAAATTATGAATATATTTCTTTCTTTGCTCTCCTTTGATGGTTGTTTGATGTAGATGTCTGGTTTATCAGGCCCTGTCTGCTTTAATTGAAATGTTTCCTCAAAGGGTCTGCCTTTTACATGGTCTTAAAGAAGTAAATCTGCAACATCAGTGATTGGTTTGTCACTGTGGTGGCTTGCAAATGATTGCAGTGAGTGACTTACAATGATTTAATTATTAATCAATTACTTGATGTTTAGCATCATCTGTTTTGTATATCTAAAATGGGGACTTGCATGTTAATTTAATTGGCTTAATTAGACATTGCTACTGCCACCAGTCCTTTGTTACATGCAATTTTTAGGCCATTTGACTGGGGCAAACCTGTATTTCCTAGTGTTTTCCAACCAGCTCTTCGGACATCCAATTCCATGCAACCTTCCAATAACCCTATTTAATCCCTATGTTGGTCATTACTATGTGGCAGTGCCATCTCTCCATCTTCTTTCCAGAATTCTCCATCACAGTGTTTATCACTGCACAGTTTTATCTAGTTTAAAAAAAATAAATGGCAACACTAAGACTGCTCTGCCCTTCCCTGACATCTCCCTAGACTCTCAACACACTGGACAGTTACTTTAAATAGTAATATGCTGGAATAAAACCTATGCTGTAGCGCAATATGGTATGTCCACTGAAGGCAGCAGTTTAGAGCTGAAGCATTGCTACACCACCCTTGGTCACTGGCAATGTTCTTAATAGAAATAATTGGAATTACATAGATTTTATTAAGGCTGCAGTTGGTAACAATTTTTTTGCCTTATCAAATCCTCACTTACTAGGGAAGTGATGGCTGTTTTCTGACAACCAGCCTTTCTGTCCTCCCCCACCACAAAGTTTATAGATGGAAGCCAACGAGTTTCCCCTGGACATGGCGGAGAGCGCATTAATCAGCTGTAGACAGAGCGTGACTTAGCCTCAGAGCAAAAAAGTAAGGAAAAGTGGAAAAAGAGAAGAAACACCAAAAGTTCCTCTTGACTCTTCAGAAATGTATCAAATGTTTAATTGGATATGGGTGATCAAATTCAGAGGATACTGGATCTACAGTGCACAAATGAGATCTCCACTTGAAAAGATCAAAGCTCAAATGGATAGTATAATTACCAGGTCATGCCCATATAAAACGTCTTCTTAGAAGAAAACAGCTAAAGATAGATAACATAAAAATAGCCTCGCTAAAATGAATATCAATCTCCACTATGTGATTTGATTATGTGATTTCCCTTTTTTTAGATTTGCTAATTTGATTAAATGTGCTTAAAAAGAAGAATCTCATTATCCCTTTGAATTTCTATAAAAGTAGATTAAGTAACCACACAATCATTCATAATACATTTACTACCTTATGCAAAGGTGTCTATCCATAAGCAAATCTACTGAGATATTACCAAGGGTCTAGGCCTGTAATGTGTGAGTGTCTCGATCTTGTCTGGTTGAAACCCTCCACTTTAGTTAAGGAAGATGGATGTTGACAGATGTGTTTGATGTGCAAAAGAACCTAGGACCTGCTCATTAATACAAAGCACATCAACCAGAGTGGCGCCCCAGTGACGAACAGAGACAGCGAGTGAGCCAACCCTTGAGCACTGCGCAAAGACAGGTCACAGAGCCCGCCAGTAAACACAAGTGGCAGTTAGAAAGAAGAGAATCGCTGAGCGCACCACATGTTGGAGCAGGATTAAGCCGTGTTTCTCATTAAGATATAAAAGAGTGAGCAAATCAAAGAGCCTTCACACGGCAGTCAGGATAATAGGAAATAAGAACCGTGCCCACGCAGGTCACGTGACTTTTTGTTCCAAGAACTTTTGCTTCTGGCGATAATGAGCCTTCTCCTCTCCACATTTTGGTCCTTTAATTTTTTTCACCAAACAAAGACTCTTCTGATCATAGCTGAGTACAAACGAGAGGAAGCTGAGAAAAAAATCAATGGCTCCATTCTTGTAGAAGATAAAAAGCTTTTAGGCTTTAATTATTTCCCCCTTGTAGCTTTATGAATTTGCTTACCACTCAATTCGAGGTGAGGCCCTCCCTGTAAATGTTTACAATAGATGAAATGCTTTTACATTGGAGGTAAAAGCATTGAATCTATTCTTCAAGCCATTGAAAATCAAATGACAATTATATATATATATAATTTGTGAGATATTGTGTGTGTATATATATATATATATATATATATATACACATACACACACACACACACACACACACACAGGTGCTGGTCATATAATTAGAATATCATCAAAAAGTTGATTTATTTCAGTAATTCCATTCAAAAAGTGAAACTTATATAATGTATACATTCATTCCACACAGACTGATATATTTCAAGTGTTTATTTCTTTTAATTTTGATGATTATAACTGACAACTAATGAAAACCCCAAATGAGTATCTCAGAAAATTAGAATATTGTAAAAAGGTTCAATATTGAAGACACCTGGCGCCACACTCTAATCAGCTAATTAACTCAAAACACCTCCAAAGGCCTTTAAATGGTCTCTCAGTCTAGTTCTGTAGGCTACACAATCATGGAGAAGACTGGTGACTTGACAGCTGTCCAAAAGCCAACCATTGACACCTTGCACAAGGAGGGCAAGACACAAAAGGTCATTGCTAAAGAGGCTGGCTGTTCACAGAGCTCTGTGTCCAAGCACATTAATAGAGAGGCGAAGGGAAGGAAAAGATGTGGTAGAAAAAAGTGTACATGCAATAGGGATAACTGCACCCTGGAGAGGATTGTGAAACAAACCTCATTCAAAAATGTGGGGGAGATTCACAAAGAGTGGACTGCAGCTGGAGTCAGTGCTTCAAGAACCACCACGCACAGACGTATGCAAGACATGGGTTTCAGCTGTCGCATTCCTTGTGTCAAGCCACTCTTGAACAAGACACAGCGTCAGAAGTGTCTCGCCTGGGCTAAAGACAAAAAGGACTGGACTGCTGCTGAG
>JACXGI010001375.1:0-23224 GCA_016801175.1 Esox masquinongy
TCTCATAACACCTGAGCAGTGCCACAGACTGATCGACTCCATGCCACGCCGCATTGCTGCAGTACTTCAGGCAAAAGGAGCCCCAACTAAGTATTGAGTGCTGTACATGCTCATACTTTTCATGTTCATACTTTTCAGTTGGCCAACATTTCTAAAAATCCTTTTTTTTCTATTGGTCTTAAGTAATATTCTAATTTTCAGAGATAATAAATTTGGGATTTTCATTAGTTGTCAGTTTTAATCATCACAATTAAATGAAATAAACATTTGAAATATATCAGTCTGTGTGTAATGAATGAATATAATATCCAAGTTTCACTTTTTGAATGGAATTACTGAAATAAATCAACTTTTTGATGATATTCTAATTATATGACCAGCACCTGTAAAATGTCCAGAGACAGTCCGAGAGCAGAAAAAAATAAGAGCCGAGTATGAAAAGATTCAATGAATCGCGCACAGTTTACTATTGTACGAGCATCAGAGCAGAGAAACAACGTCCTGCACGTTCAGAATATCAAACTAGCTAGTTAGGTAAGAGAAAAGTAACTCGCTGTGTCTGTGTATGCGCATGTTTGTGTTGAACTGTCAGTAAGTGTCTGTCACATTCATGTAAAGGTAGCCATCGTCTGAGCGACAACTCAAGGTAAGAAGCTAGCTAGCTAACTTTCACAGCTCGATATCAACAATGGATTAGCGTCATGCAGATGCGGCAGCAGCAATGAGACCTGTTTTCGTATTTTGCCTTCAAAAAAGTCTGCGGTGAAACGTTACATACATTCGGCAGCAACAATAAGACTTCAGATTTTCGTGTTTTGCCTCAAAGATAAAAGCCTGCGATGGGTTGTGTATATTGTTTATATTTTCAAAGGAAAAACTGTGGGGTAAAATGTAAATTTAACAAATTACTATTTAAATAATACATTATATAAGGTAAAGAATATTATAAGGTGAAGCACATTCAGAAGTGGTTAGAGCTTAAGTTAATGTAGAGAACCTTTCTAATATAAAGACAATCAGATTTTTATGTTTTTATTTTTTTATTTTTATGTTATTGTTGTTAATTTGCTTTTGCTCATTATGTTTGGAGAGGGATTGTTATAAATTTGGGAGGCTATTCATGAACAGTTTCAAAGAATGATTAATTAAGGGAGAGTAATCAGGTTAGTAGGGAATGATGTTAAATAAGTATTGTCAAATAATGTTAAGTTGACAAGGTAGAGAGACTGATGTAAAGGGATGACTTTATTGCAATACATAAAAAACATGTTTGTAGCATCACATAGAAAAATAACCTTTTGTAAGAATTGGAGGTTTGGAGATGTGGTGACGAGTGGTTTTGTTTGTGGCCAGTATGCTAAAGTTAAAAGCAGAAACAACTAATTTGTCATTGGAAATAATAAGTTTGTATTCAAAAAATACCTTATTATCTCAATGAAATGTACTGAAATTAATGTATACATGACACGAAAAGGAAATTAATATTTTGGCCAGTAAAAAAGTATGCTTGGCTGGTGGATTTTTTCATCTACCAGTCCACTTGGCAGGTGAGCCAAAAAGTGCATTTCGGACACTGTATGCCAGTATTGGGACCAATTGGGACACACTAACTTGTCATAAAATTGCATCTCAACATTAGATCATTTTGTCATGCATTAACATCACGCCAAGTTTGAATATTTAGCTAGACACCACTAAGCATTGTGTTAAACTGACTAACATTTCTTATGAAGTTTACTTCCACCACAATTAGCATCAATGAACTCTATGGCTTGAACATTATCACTTGAACATTAGAAATTGCACTCTTTCTATCCATTTAGAGAAAAGTTTCATGTTGGATCTGTTCTTTTTCTTTCAGGCAAAGTTCAAGTGACGAGTTCTGACATACAAGTGGGTGACCTCATCATTGTTGAAAAGGTATGTCTCCTTTAGATCTTGTCTCTGGGTTATTTGTTTGAGCTATGTTGTAATTGTCTATATTCACTTTGCCTTGGAGTATCACATAGCCCTGTGTGATTCATATGCCTGGATCACTGTAACTGCCTGGTCAAGGAAGTGACCTTGTTCAATTATTCAGGAATATCCCAGGACTACTGTTACTGCTCTCACTAATATTTTGACACTCGTACTGTGCTCAGTCAATGGCCTTGGTGGACTGTCTAATTCTTTTCATCTGTTATAATGTAACTATACTATACATATGTTTTGTTGCAGAATCAAAGGATCCCTGCAGATATGATATTTCTGAGGACGTCTGAGAAAGCTGGTGAGTGGGCTCTCATGGATAAAGCAAAACATTCCCAAAGCACAATAACTCATCTGCATTATATCCTTACATAACTGTTACCTGAGTTGTATGTAGCCATGTATGTAAATACAGTGAATATCAAGTCTCCACTATTTAATTGGAAAATGCAACATTTGTTGATGTAAATGCTGAAATCAAGACATGAGACATTTTCCACTATCTCAGAAAAATAATAAATTAAAAAACCGTCAACACCTGGCACATTCTACAACACACTAAGTTTTTTTTTTTTTAATCCTATGCATCGTTTATGTGGAAACTACTTTTTTAACGAAGTGTAAAACGTATAGATATTGTATTTTAATGATAAACGACTAAAGATTTTTCTACAGTTATTCGTATGGTGATTAATTTTATTTGATATAGCATTTCAATTTTCAAATGCAAAACTCAAACACAGAATTAAATCATCCTGTCCTGCTACTTTACTGTTTTCTCACAGTAAAGTAGCACGATTTGGCCTTGATTAGTTAATATGCCGTACACACCTAATACAAATGCATACTCAAAGTAGTATTAACCAAAATCACACATATTTGGCAGTAATAGGCAACAGAACAGTCATTACCTCCACCTTTAAATACAAACGTGAGGCAATGCTCAACATCAGCCACCCATGCTTTTACTGTATTGTAAAACAGCAAGTTCTGACTCCTGTGTCCTCTACCATCAGCTGATTGGCTGGGGTGTGTAAACAATATCCCTAGACTCCTCCAATGACTGATGATGTAAATATCAATTAATCAATGGTCCCATCAGATCTCAGACTCCTCTCTGAGAGGTATCAGGAGACATGAAGGTTTTGGACATCACTTCCATCAATCTCCTTTGTGCCAATATGCCCTCGTAGGAGCACTGATCTCTTTATGCCCTCATAACACCTCTGTGGTGTTATGTGAGCGCAGTCCATACCGCCAGGGGGGAAGGAGACATTAATCATCCTCAGCGATGTTTTCCATCATACTTAACCCCCCTAGAGCACAATGAAAGCTGCCCTTTAGCCCCTCTTGTCATATAGCCACCCTCGTCTGTCAGATTAATATGGAATATTACTTTGACTCAATACAGTTCATGACCGCTAAGCATTTATTGGGCTCCTGTGGACGGCTCAATAGTTTTCTCACGGCTCTATATTGTGTTGTGCACACATGTTGAAGGCAGCCATACTGTATTGGTCATGAATTGTATTAACGCTTAATACTGTTACAATAAGAATTTATGAAGTGTATGCATTTTGTTTCACTACTACATTGCTTTTATCTGAGGTACTGTCCTAAACCTACGTTAGTATATCCTAGAAAAAATATTTAGGACAGATTTAAATATGACTTATTCTTATTTTCTAGGTTCATGTTTCATAAGGACAGACCAATTAGATGGAGAGACAGACTGGAAGTTGAAAGTTGCAGTTGTTTGCACACAAAGACTTCCTGCTCTGGGGGTATGTGCAATAAACCTGTTTTCAGGTGACTTTTTTTTCAACTGAGAAAATGTCATTATAATATGGAAACTGTTTTGTGTCACAAGAAATTTCTCTGCTGTGTTAAACATTTCCCGTGACAGCCGCACACCCTAGTATTCCAGTCGATTATTCCTCTAGGATTAGGTGATACTAAACATTTAAGATTTACGTTTGTTTTTCCATCACTACTTAAAGTTTCAGCAAGTCGTCTGGATGATTGAATCACCCAATAAGGTTTTGTTGCTGGTGAAACATGCCAATCATGGTAGTGCTTTTTTTTTTACCCTTCATAATATTATTAAACTCATCCTCCTTGCTTACTGTAAGTAAATGATTTATAGTAGGCTGTGAGGTCATTGTAACATCAAGAGAATTGTAGCACACTTTTCAAGCGGATCTGGATAGTTGTTAACCAATGCATATTTTGTAAATTTGATGAGGTCTATTGAGCCGGTTGGACCTCTTTATGTGTCCCATGTGTGATGAATAAATGACTTTGAACAGGAAGAACACGTCCCCCTTGACCGGATAGGGAGTTGTTTCCTGTCTTATTAAGAGTGAATGGAATTGATGTTGCACAAGGGCTAATACAATATCTTTCAGTATTGTTGTTGTTTAACCAGATCACTAATGTAGGATACAAATATGGACTTTAGATACACCATCTCTCATAATTTTTTCTTGTCCACATCAGCTAATTTATTTGATGATATACCCTTAATCAAGGGTATTTCTTTAGTTGTACTATTTATATGTTATATTTATATAATAATAGTGAAGACATAACTATGAAATAATACATATAGAATCATGTAGTAACCAAAGAAAGTGTTTATCACTGGACCAAAGGATACTCCTTTTACACTTCCATGTAGACTTAAAATCAAATGGAGCAATGGGGATGTGGATGTCCTTAGTATACATATCCCCAAAAATATAGAAAATTTTGTTTCTTGTAGCTTTGACAGGTTCATTACCAAGGTGGATCACATATTAAATCCTTGGATCTAACTATTTATGGCAAGGTTACCCTAGTCAACTCACACGTATTATCCCAGTTCCCAATTTTTTTTTTCGGTTTCTAAGTCCTGTGAAAAAAGAATATTTGATTTTATCTGGAATGGTAAGCCAGAGAAAATAAAACAAACATATTTATATAATGAATAAGAAATGGGTGAGTTCAAAGTAATAAATATCAGAGCTTTGAATCAGTCACTTAAAGCTTCCATTATACCAAATCTGTATCTGAATTCAAACTGGTTCTCAAGTAGACTAGTAAGGCAGGCCCATCCCATGTTTAAAGACGGGCTCTTTGCCATGCTGCAGATTAAAGTGTGCCATTTTAAATTGATAGGCAACGGTGCATTATTTGAAACATCCACCTTTATGAATGAATCTATGCAAAGCTGGTTACAATTCCAATTCCATCCCTCTGAACAGCTTGAACAAATTGTGCACCAAATCATATGGCTAAACTCAAATATTAATTGAAAATAAACCAATTTTCATAGAAGAAATGTACAAGAAGGGTATCTTGTACATCTTAAAGACATCATGAACAAAGACAGGGAAACTTATCACTCATGAGCAACTCAAACACGCATATGGTGGAACATGCTCACTTCAGAGGTATAATCAACTCATTGCAGCCATACCAGACAAAATGGAGAAAGAACATTAAAACTCTAGAAAGCAATTAATCTCCTGGTCGCCCATCTATTAATGATCATGCATGGTTAAATCAGACTAACACAAACCATAAAATGTTTCTCTTCATTATTGCTACAAAAAGTCTGACTGCGGCACTATACAGTATTCAAAACGTTTGGGAAAATCTTTTTGATATTCCAATCCCATGGCACCAAATGTATGGACTAGTATATACAACTACTAGTGATGTGTCTCTGAGAGCTTTCCAGTTTAAATTGTTGTACAGAATTCTGGCCACCAAAAAAAGTTTCTTAGAATATGGGGAATCGAGCAGTCGTACATGTGCAGCCTATGCCAAGACAAAACAGAAACGATAGATCTATTTTGGTACTGTCCTATAGTGGCAAAATTCTGGATTTAAGTTCAAGACTGGTTATTGTGTCACAGAGACACCCAGGAAGTTAGTTTACAGAGAGTCATATTGGGTGACCTGAGAGGCAATGCTCAATCAATTAAAAACATGATTCTTCTCTTTGGTAAAACATTAATTTTCAAAACCGCATTGGTGGACACCTTGAGCCTCGACAGATTTAAATATCTCGTAAAAAATCATAATAAGATGGAGAAATACAGCTCCGGAAAAAATTAAGAGACCACTGCACATATTTCTTTCCTTTCCAAAAAAGTCGAAAAGAAAGGTTTTGAGTGAGGAACAGAAGGGTTAAAATTAAGAGACCACTGCAAATTGAACGCTTCTGTTCCTCACTCAAAACTTTCTTTTTCAACTTTTTTGGAAAGGAAAGAAAAAGGTGCAGTGGTCTCTTTATTTTTTCCGGAGCTGTATATTACTGCTGGTAATGAAAAAGTGTTAGTCTACTGGGAAAGATGGTTGCCTATTTTTTATTTTATTTTTCTTTGTAAAGCACATTGAATTGCTTCGATGTATGAATTGTGCTATATAAATAAACTTGCTTGCCTCTTTGGAATCTAGAGGAATGGAACTAAGTAAATTACTTGAATGAAATTAGGGATGTGTGTGTGTGTGTGTGTGTGTGTGTGTGTGTGTGTGTGTGTGTGTGTGTGTGTGTGTGTGTGTGTGTGTGTGTGTGTGTGTGTTTGTGAATAAAAATTATGGATTAATCCCATTGAGACTCCGCTGGTAATCTCAGGAAGATAAATCTTTTATTATACATGTGTCTGAACAGGCAATTTTTTTTTTTTTGCACACCAAGTTTTCGTAGTCCAGTGGCGGATTGGGCTCGTGCTCTGGGAGACTTCGGATGCTGTGGCAAGTGGGTGGTGCATCTTTTTTTATTGAAACACATGATAAAACTGCTGTGTGCCACGGGCTGCTTGAGAACTACTCTTGTGACTACATCCTCCAATCCTTCCCCGATATGTGACCTGAAGTGTGGCCAGTGACAAGGACTGGTTAGCCAATGACTGGTAAGGTCCCAACTGTGATATCGGGACAACCTAATACAGGCACAGTCGTGCATCTGGTCACAATCCACAATATACATACCCGAGGTACATGTGTATGTAACCCATGAACAGTGACTAGACCAAGAACGTGGAGGTTGTCGAATGACAGTCAGACAAATGCACTGGATTCCCAACTGCACACATTGTTACAGTCTCACTCGAGACTGGTGCACCACCCACGTGCCAGTTGTTTTGTGGTTTTCCTGGAGCGTGGGCCTTCACATCTTCCAGATATAAAAACAAACACAATACTACTTACATGGGGGGGTACAGAAATGATGCTAATAATGACAGTATTCACCATTGACTTGGTTGACATTAATGACTTATCTGCACACAAAAAAAGTGTTTAACAAATCAAAATACATTTATGTTTTAAATTCTTCAAAGTAGCCACCCTTTGCCTTGATGACAGCTTTGCACACTCTTGGGATTCTGTCAACCAGCTTCATGAGTTAGTCACTTGGAATGCTTTTCCAGGAGTTCCCACATATGCTGAGCACTTGTTGGATGCTGATCCATAACTCTGCAGTCCAACTCATCCAAACCTCTATTGGGCTGAGGTCGGGTGATTGTGGAAGCCAGGTCATCTGATGCAGCACTATCACTCTCCTTGGTTAAACAGTCCATTCACAGCCTGGAGGAGTGTTTTGGGTCATTGTCCTGCATTTATTTGTGCTGTGATGAGGTGCAGTTAATTGCCAATTTCTGAGGCTGACAACTCCAATGAACTTATCCCCTGCAGCAGAGTTAAGTCTTTTGGTCTTTTGTATACCAACCCTACCTTGTCACAACACAACTGATTGAAACACATTAAAAAGGACAGAAATTCTGCAAATTAACTGTTAAGGAACACCTAATTGAAGTTAATTGCAGTACATTCCAGGCAACTATCTCATGATGCTGGTTGAGAGAATGCAAAGAGTGGCTAATTAGATGAATCTACAATATGAACTGTATTTTGATCTGTTTAACACTTTTTTGGTTGCCCCATTATTCCATGTGTTATTTCATAGTTTTCATGCCTTCTATTATTCTACAATGTGGGAAATGTTTAAGGTGAAGAAATACGCTTGAATGAGTAGGTGTGTTCAAACTTTTGACTTGTACTGTATATACAGCTCCGGAAAAAATTAAGAGACCACTGCACCCTTTTCTTTCCTTTCCAAAACAGTCGAAAAGGAAGGTTTTGAGTGAGGAACAGAAGGGTTAAAATTAAGAGACCACTGCAAATTGAACGCTTCTGTTCCTCACTCAAAACTTTCCTTTTCAACTTTTTTGGAAAGGAAAGAGAAAGGTGCAGTGGTCTCTTAATTTTTTCCGGAGCTTTATCTAGAGGGTGGGAAGAAAGACTCTTGCTCCAACTGTCTCAAAAAGGAACATAATTCTTCCTCTACTATGTAGGGCTGGGCTCTTGCTCCATTTCAGTATAGGGCTGAGCTCATTTCAGTGTAGGGCTGAGCTCTATGTAGGGCTGAGCTCTTGCTCCATTTCAGTTGTTGATGCGTGGATATGAAAGACAGTTCAACCAAACTTTGTTTTTAATAGCACTCATCACAAACATGATCACCACACAACAAACATAATTTCATGTATTTACCTTTACTACTATATGGTTCTTACTAACAAGCATTATAAAAGTTCTAATTATCTAAGGATTGCCCCCACAATGGCAATAACTACATCCTAAATAACTTTTTCAGAATAATTTTTTTTCCCATGCTAATTAATTGTTTTTTGTCTTAGTTAGGTAACTAAGACAAAACACAATTATTTATCACTTAATAAAAATAGTTACAGTTTTTTGAAAAATCACAATATATTGTCTGTGCTCTGTGCACATTGTGCCTGGCTGTGTTTCATCAGTTTCTACTTCTGTCAAAAGTGCTCCACCATGGATGAGTAAGATAATCTTTTCCTCTCTGTCAGTTTCTCACCCTGAGAGCGCTATGTGAGCACATCTGAGGGGACCCGATGCTTCGATGCAGCCTGGCTGAATAATTTAAAGTTTACAATCAATTATGTTCTGCAAGCGGCATGGGCTGCCACAGGTCACACTGCTGAAGTAGAGGTTGATACTGTGTACAGGAGGGGTTGCGCTTGAGGAGAGGGGGAGTGTTTGTCTGATATGTTTGTTTACTGTGTTAAATTTTTTTTCTTAAAGTTTTGGGATTTACTGCAATTTATAGTTGTTTTAGTTTTACTAAAATCTACTAAAGTCTAAAATCTAGACTAGGTCTAAATTCTACTAGTCTACTAAAATCCTTAACAAGAAGCCTGAGGTAATTTAACAAGGTTTTTTGAGTGTGGACATGATGGAAGTAAGAGGTAGTCTTAATTTTCATGAATTATTATTTAAGACATTTCTGTTATGAAAATGTGACTAAGATGACTGTCATAAATCTGTCATTTTTGTATTTTTTTTTGTTTTTTTGAGTGATTAATATTCAGGCTACCACATATTTACGTCAAGTTTACATTCTGATATCCTTGTCAAACTGCAGTAGGCCTGCTATCCAGCATTAGTGAACTGCTAATCACTAATATCATTAATAGTTTTACTAACACACGCACACCTCCTCACTGACATGATCATCTTTTTATCTCTTGTGTTATTTTCGGTAAACTTACTGGTTTTCCAACACCTCAGTTGTCGTGCCTTTAGATAATCTCTCGCTACTGGAAATCAGTCTGAAGTGAAAGTTCTACTCTGGTCTTTCTTCCTTCACAAATCTACAATTTCTCCTTTTCTCTCAGGACCTGTTCTCAATAAATGCTTACGTCTATGCTCAGAAGCCCCAGTTGGACATCCATAGCTTTGAGGGAAACTTCACAAGAGTAAGTGGCTCGCTGTCATCCCCCTGTCTAAATCAATGGGTGAGGTACATAATGTGAAGACGCCCGACTATTGTTAAGTGATATTCTACATCGACAAATGGCGCCAATGAAGTCCCTTTGAGCAGCAGCAGCAGTATCTCCAGGAGGCACTGTGCCGAGTGCTGACATCACAAGCAGGTCCTCCCCTTCACTCCTCTACCCGTCCCCTCCCTGGCAATTTTCTTTTATTAATAGCAGATTAGCACAGCCCCCACAGAGAGGAGAGCTCCGACACAGAGGGGCTTTGTGTATCGCCTTCACTCTTGGCCACACACCAGACTCAGTGAGCGAGCACTTCCTCCCACTCATTCATACTCTGCTCAGCTCCACGGCCTTTCCTTTTGCATAACGTGCACTTTTAGTAGCAGCCGTTCCCACAGACCTCCCCTTAAGTATGCCTACCTATTTATGAGGGTTGCTTATCCTTTTCTTTCCTTGAGACGTATATTGTGCTTTGTGTGTATTTCCATGTTCCCCCGCCTCAGTGTTCCGCTGTCGGACTCTGAGAACCAACGTGAGAAATTATGTCAATGTCAAAGCGGTTGTTATACGGCCAACCTGACATTTTATTTTTAATGCACTGTTTCCCTTTTTTTAGCAGATTGACAGGATGTGGTCTTTTGGTTGTCATAATTATCAAATCAGTCAGGTAATTTGAGCTGAATCTGTAGCGCTGCAATGGCACTCCTCCTGACACATTTTTTTTCCCCTTATTCGACTATTTAAGAAAGATCAGATGGGGGAAGGTTGGGTGGGTGGGTTTGGAAAAGGGGTACGGTACAACCATTCTAAAAAAAGGAGCCCTCTGGGGGCCTAACATAGCTGAAATCTCATCTGCATCCTTCCCCCTCATTCTGTTAGAAAGGAGCCTCTATATCGCCTCATCTAGTGAAAGTATCGATAAGGCAGAAGGCCTTTGTGACTCAGACCAATGATGGCAGGTGCTTGTGGAAATGAACCGTGATGAATAGCCCTGTGTTCTAGAGTATGGGTGGTCAGCTATTACCCTAAACTAACATTGGCATTGTTGAATTAGTGAGTTAAGATTTTGTCATTTCCTGTTTGCAGGAAGACAGTGACCCACAAATCCATGAGAGTTTGAGTATCGAGAACACTCTTTGGGCCAGCACTGTTGTGGCATCTGGTAAGTAAAGCTGTATGGTAAATTATCTAATAATTGTTGAAGGCCAAGATGGGTCAATGGTATTTCTGTTTCGCATCCCCAGTTGCAAATGTTATGTAGACTTGGTGTTTAAAAATGGGCGATTAAACCACAGGTTAAATGTCTGAGCATATTAATTTCTCCTGTGCCACATGGCACAGTTGTCTCTGAGTAAGTGTTTGATGCTCCCTCTCAGCAATCTTCTCCATACCACTGATCTGCGAAGTGTCTCCCCATTGGCCTGACCTTTACCACACAAACTCACACCTCCTTTCCCCTTCATAGTAACTCACTCTTCTTTCGCTCTCACTCACTCACTCACTCACCCACCCAATCCCAAACAGACCCCTAAGCCTTACACCCTATGCACTTTGGAGGTCTTCAAGGATTCAATAGGTGTAAACATTCCACTAATATCTCCACCTTGATTTCGGGGAGGCTGGATTTAAGACTCACATTAAGTATCAGATCATCTCAGATATACAGAGGTACATAGGGTTTACGCACTCACTTTTTCCTCATATCCACCGCAATTGTCCACCACAAAACTCTTCTCGGTTTTCGTCAGAAGGATAGCATTTAGTCTCTGTCTGTGGCTGGTAACGCCACGGTTCTGCTCACCACGGTTCTGCTCGCCGCAGTTTTGCTCACCACGGTTTTGCTCACCACGGTTTTGCTCGCCATGGTTTTGCTCTATTAGGTAAGTGACGTCAAAGTGTGAGGACTCACGTTTCAATAAAAAAAAGATTATGATGCACTAATAGTGTTGCTCATTTGCTGCTCATTGACCCCTTGTTTTAGATGAATCACAGTGCTGTATGATCTTTGAGTAAAGATTTCCCAGTTATTGTAAAGCACTATGCTTCTGTACATTATAGTTCATTATAATTAAACATATAATGCATTATGTATATTTGTATACATCATCACAAATCTTCATGAGTCTTTACGAGTGTCTATAACTCTGCTTATACTACATTATTACTGTATTATATTGCATTATGAGTACATGTATAATGCTGTATAATGCGTTATGCATATGGCCTTTAAATGAAGTGTTACCGAAAAATCTTATATGCCAGTAATCTAGTAGACCAGAGCTATGCAGTGGCGTTGAAATCATCTCGATGTCCCCACTACAACCTCCAGGAGAGACCTGCAATTACGTGCCATACACATGGCCTATTCGTTTTGACCTTGTCTTTTTCTAATAACTCCTACAAGATTTCCATGACCATTCAAAAACTTAATTAGGCCATTATTAAGATTCTACAAATGCATTAGGCTACATAATTATTCATGAAACGAAATACCAAAGATGTTTTTTACCAATCACAAATTTCCAATCCAACAAACGTATTATTAGATGTTACTGTTTTTATTAGGAAAAACATGAAAAGGTTTTATATAACAGTTTTATTAGGCGAGAAAGAGGAATTGCGTACATGTTGTTTACATTCTTTTTTAGTTGTTACATGTACGTCTACCTCCAGAACCAAATTTAATCGAATCTAATGAATAGCAGTGGAATAGCAATGGAATCGCAATGACGTCAATGGATGAATGGGCGAAAAAAAAACAAACGCAGACACCTATGCATGTGATTTAAGTGTAATGATGAAGAATGATGATGAGGGTAGAAACTATATAGAATCTGAACTCGGTGAGCAAGTCAGACACAACTCAGACACAATTTACAGCATTTAGATCACAATGGCTAACCGAACCCGAAGATTCGACGCCCTGACAGCATTGCAGATGCTACAAAATATAGATGAGATGGAGTTAGATGGAGGATCAGAAATAGATCCCGAAATCGACATGTCAGATGGCGGGTCTTCATCTAATTCTGATATTGAGCTGCCACCGCCAATGCCTGAGCCTCCTCGCAAAAAAAAAGAAACAAACCGACGGCGACCAATGAGCACTGTGTGCAGTGCAACCGTTGTGTTTGCCAGTCCTGCTCACACAAACCCCCGAAGCTGTGTGCTGACTGTGGGGCAGTTTAAGTTTAAAGTTCAAGTGAGATGCATAATTGCATGGGCCCACATCATACAAAACAAAGTACTTTTCTATATTTTATCAAATAGTCAATTTCGTAATTCATGTAGGCTACTGTAAATCATCCTTTGATCATTCCTTTACTCTACATTTGTCGATCTCTGGATGGGAAATTCAAACACTAGGAGTGGTGACGCCATTTCCACTTTTTACTCCAATCCTTGAATTGAGGTTGTCGTAGAGAGTAGGAAGATGGAGGTGACAGATATTGGGCATGAAAAGTAACTGAATTAAGCTTGACACAATGTGTGAGAGTACTAACTATCTCTATATGAAGGACACTAGGTAGGAAATGTGATGCCCCATTACTGATGGGTCCCAAACACCCTGCCATATCACCTGCTAGGAACTGTGTATGTGACTGTCATAGGACTCTGAATAGATCCTTGGGTCATAGGTTGGAATATACCATACAAGGGTATTTTGTAGGATAAACCTTTCTTATAATAGTCTGTGTAATGGTTGGCTATGAACACTGACCGACTCCTATGTGTCCTGGCATAAAAGACTGTGTTAACTTTATCATTGGAGAACATGTACGAACCATGGAAGATCAACATCTTGGACTCATGCTCATTAAAGATTCTCCCCTGACTTGTTTGTTTAAAGACTCTGTTCATGGATCAAAACTGGACAGAAGCTAACATGGTGAATCCGTGACCCGGATGGATACGTTTTACTGATTTTACTGAAAATACTGTAGCGCTAAGGGGGTCATTTTACAATCGCGAAGAAGTTGTTTTGAAAATTGACTTTAGAGCTAAGGGGCTCATTTTGCAATCGCAAGAAGCAGTATTGGTTGCTAAAAACAACTGAACAGTGAGTCGTAAAACTACACCATTAAACTAAAGTATTCTTATAGCATGGTGCTGTGAGTACGGATAGTTGGAATTTGCACTCTGATGGTGAGTCAAACCATATTATCTGAAAGAATTAGTCAGTTTAAAGAGCATGAGTATCCAGATTAACACATCTGGAACAAGATGCCCTAGAAATGTCGCTTTTTAGGCTATTGAAACCTGTGGTGAGGACATGTAAGACTTACGTTGACACTGAAAGATGTGTGCTTAGTCTTAGTCCAAAGATTCCACATGAGAAGCGAAGTCCTTTTAGGCCTCTTTTACAGTGATGAAACCCTCCTCATGTTATCTGGAAGTCATTGATAGAAGAGTATCAAGGGACACGTGTATAACATTTGTACAATTGAGGTTAAAGAAAATAACAACGTGGTACAAACAGAGACTGCAGCCCTGACGTTGTAATGGAAAAAATGGCTAAATCATTGGCTGATGACATCAAACAGAGCTTGAAAATAGATGACTGTCGCCAAGAGATAATTAAAAAATATGCCATCATTCCAGAAGAAGATTTTTGGAGTTTTTTTGATATACAGAAAACATGGGAAGAAATTCAAAGAATACCTGATGAATTACAAAAAACACGTTTGTCGTTGATTGTGTTATCAGAAATTCAAAAATGGAATGATAAATTCCTCAAAGATGGTCTAGAAAGAACTTTGAAGGAGAAAGAACGTGTTGAACTGAATAAGTTAACTAAAGGACTTGAAAAGTTGAAAAAGCAACTGGAAACGTTGAAAGTTGGAAAAACATCTAAAGACACTCAAAGCCCATTGAAAAAGAAACCAGGATCATGTAACTATTGTGGAATCCCTGGCCATTGGCAGAATGAGTGTCACAAGAAGAACCGAAGGAAAAAGACAGGATGGACAGACAGTTGGAACACGAGACATTCTGCCCACATGCCGAGCAGCGGCAAGCAAAGAACTCCCATGTATGGGATCCAGGAATCAAAGATGGAGGATTTCCTGGCGATACCTCAAACTTACGTGAGCTTGTATAATCATTGATTAAGAGTTCTAAATGTATTTCCAAAAATGTATCATAGGTAAACATTGAATAGAGCTGGAACTTATCGAGGAAACCTGATCACTTCCCTTGATAATAACCAAGCTTATCCAATTGAATATTAATTTGAAAAGCACTTTGATGGTGAATAACATGTTTTAATAGGCATTCAGGAAATAGCCTGTTTCATTTTGTCATGTTTGATGTCAGTAGGGCCGTAGGTTTTTAGAAAATGTGATCTGTCCACCAAGTTGGAATGTGTTCTTTCTCTATGCCATGTCACAGGATGACTGGTGAGAGGGAACCAATACACAGAGGGTAATCATTTTTTGAAGTTAAGTAAAACACATGCCTTCCCGTGTGCACTGAATTTGATTCTAATATATGTTATAATTTGGTTTTAGTCAAAAGATTGGGATTATATTCTCATGTGAAATTATAGCAGAAAGGGTGAAAACAGCCAAAAGTGAGTTTATCCCCTACAGTAAAATTTAATATTTTATTATAAATGCTGACTTGGCTTTGGTTAACTAAGAACATTTTTTATTTGTTTGTTTTTTGTGTTTCTCTAGTCACTGAGATGACATTTGTATTTTAAAGAACAAGTTAGATACTTGTCTCAGTTCTAAAAAAGGTTGACTGACAAATATAGTCTCACCCTTGGTTCAAAGAGCAGCGCATGGGGGAGTGCTTGAGCCAATTCCCCCCAAACACTGCCCTGGGTTAGAAGAAGACATAGGCTTAATTGGGTGGTCATATCTGTTTTCAGTTTAGTTATCATTTTTATGAATGTTTTGGAATTTCCACAATAACGTTAAGATACCGTGTAGATCTAGGAGCACTCTTTACAACTTCAAAAGCATTGGATAGGACAGAATTTAAACCTTTGGTTAACATACAATGTCAATTAAGTTGAAGAAAAATAACATGTCTTATTACATACATGGTCAAAATGTGCATTAGAGTTATAATTTATTGTTTTGCTGACAGACACTATTTAAGAATAAAATTGCAAAATGAAACAGAGTTGGAAAATTTCCCTATAATTTAGGAAGTTAATCAAGATGTTTTGTTTGTGTTTCTCGTAAGGTAGTTGGCCCATAACTTTTACAAATGCTAAATTTGGATGCTGTAGATATGCTAATACAATCACCCTGGTGGTTGCAGTAGGTTACACATTGCAACCTGAGCTGGAGTTTTTTCCAATAATAGTTAAACAGACATTCCCCTAGAGGGCAATTCGTTTATTTAGTTAGGTATGTGCCACCAAACTACAGGAGTTTATAAATACATGATAGCAAATTTCATTGGCCTCAGAGAAGATTCCGAAGTGTAATCAAATTTGAGAGCCGTTTTGCTTTAAAATAAATTTGTCAGTGGGTTATATGGTTTATAATTCCTTCACACAAGTGACCATGTTACACATTTGATGTCTTTGATTGTGTTTACTTTCAACATGTTCATTTTGATTATTAATTTTTTTAATGAATTTACAGTATGCAACACCTTCTCGAATGGATTCCAGATCCATCCCTATTACCAATTCTCTATTTTTCATGTCTGTCCTGTAATGATGGCCTGTGTGTGTTCAGGATGGCGCCTCCTGTGGCCGTATTTGTCATTTTTCTGCTTTCACTCATGGTGTCACTTTCCATTGTCTTAATGAAGCAGGGGGGATGTATGATATGATATGATTGATTGATGATTGGAAAGAGTTGAGCTTAGGGTTCAAAGCAAATCGAAATTGGTACTTATAAAAACTTACATGAAAAATTGGGTTGTTCCTGTCGGCATAGTTATAAAAGAACATTGGCATCTGTTGTTTTACATCTTCTATTCATAGGATTTGTTTTTCATTTATTTATTTGAAAATTGTTTTGTTTGATGTAAGGTCTAACATTTTATTGGTTGAATAGCATAGATCTAATCATTTTTGATTTGTCTAAGCAAAGTCAAGTCTGATCAGACAACGGAATCTCATTCCACTGCCAGGTGCTATCGGATATAAAAATAGCACATTGAAAGAAACGTCAACTAAACAATTCTGGGTGGACTGTTGTACGGTTTTAACCGTTTGTGTTGAAGTTATACGTTCACAGATTGGGACATCACAAACCCCTTTCTGATGATGCATCACATCACTGACTGGACACAGACAACAGAGTGTGAGTACCAGCAACATGTTCAAAAAGGATTTCTACACTGGACAGGTCTGTTCCAAATCTTCCTGACCACTCACATGGCAGAAGACTCCAGGGTCAGATCACTTGGATCCACACTCACATTACAGATGCTATGGACAGTGAGGTGAGAGAAGCAGAGAGAAGACTTATTCTGTGTCCTTTACATATGGATCAGATGACTGGAAAGGTCACATGGTCTCAACCACAGTGGGAATCACTGTTGGTGTCAATCTACTAAGTAAAGAACTTTGCATCACTGATGCAAGACAGAGAAGACGGAAGAAAAGAACCACAGGACACTTGATGGGAATCTAGCTTCATTCCTAACAGTTAATAGTTTTCCTAAATTGACTGGTGTTTCGATATTATGTATGTATGTTCATTCCTCACGAGGCCGATAGATGACTACAAATGATCAATACCTCAACATTGGTTATTGACACTTGTCTTTATGTGAAGTTGTTTCATAGTCATGATTACGACAGCTATCCTGATATGTTTAATAGTGCCATATTCCTTTTCAAAGGTAGAAACTGTCACTATTACATTCATTGGAGTTGTGTTGTGTTACGTTCAGGATACGTTGAGTCGTTAGTATGATGTTGATGCATGACTCGTGATATGGACAAGGGGGGACTTTGATTGTTTAAAGGGTTTATTGGGGGAATGAATTATGCATTTCATTAATATGTAATGTTAGGTCTGTTTCTGATGGACACGGGTTGGACTGATAGTAATCTGATACTTGATGTGTATGGTAAAGATCGATCATCATGGTCACCACGACTGCAATGCCATACAGTGTTGTGTCAGAGCAAGGTGTCTCATTGCATCTTATTTTCATTCCATTTAAGGAATAATAAAGCCTCATAGGCCAGATAATCTTTTTTATAATTTTTCTTTATTGTTTTTTTCACAGAAGTGTTTGGACATTTTCAGTTCATTAGGAATTGGATTGTACTTTTATTTTTCTTGTTTTATCAACATGTAATGATTATTTGTTACATGTGTGAAGGGGGACTGATAGATATTGGGCATGAAAAGTAACTGAATTAAGCTTGACACAATGTATGAGAGTACTAACTATCTCTATACGAAGGACACTAGGTAGGAAATGTGATGCCCCATTACTGATGGGTCCCAAACACCCTGTCCATACCACCTGCTAGGAACTGTGTATGTGACTGTCATAGGACTCTCTAAATAGACCCTTGGGTCATAGGTTGTAATATACCATGCAAGGGTATTTTGTAGGATAAACCTTTCTTATAATATTCTGTGTAATGGTTAGCTATGAACACTGACCGCCTCCTATGTGTCCTGGCATAAAATACTGTCTTAACTTTGTCATCATTGGAGAACATGTATGAACCATGGAAGATCAACATCTTGGACTTATGCTCATTAAAGATTCTCCCCTGACTTGTTTGTTTAAAGACTCTGTTCATGGATCAAAAGTGGACGGAAGCTAACAGAGGCCATGGTAAGGGAATGCTTTAAGCCATGTAGAGGCTAGTAGGCCTTTGAAAGGTCCATGGCAGAGCTACGTTGCCCAGCCAATCTGGTACAGTGGAGTTTCACTTACTCAAACAGGACTTCAGGGTACATCTGACCTGAAGGCAGAAGTTAATGTGATTGCTTGACTCATTAGAAAGGGGCTGAAGCTTGCATTTGAAACATGCTCAGTCAGCGCTGTTCAACTTCTGTCCTGAAGTGCCGAAACACTTTTTTGTTTTTCATCCTTTCTTTCTAATAAAGAACTGATTCAGACCCAGGACACCATTTGAATACAATTAACTACTAGGTAGTTAATTAGGTAGTTCATTTGAATACAATTAAGTACTAGGTAGTTAATTGTATTCAAATGGTGTCCTGGGTCTGAATCAGTTCTTTATTAGAAAGAAAGGATGAAAAACAAAAGTGTTTTGGCACTTCAGGTTTCTGCCCTCCAGGACCAAAGTGGAATAGCCTTGCTCTAAGTAAACAATTTAACAAAGGTTAGTTCTTGTCCCTACCTTTAACCCTAAACCTTGACACCCACCTTAACACTAACCCTACTGTAACCCTTTTAGAATTAAACTCAAATGGAGGGATTTGAATGTTGGGACGTCAGCTCCGCCCTCTCCATCGACTCAACTAATCACAAACCTCCAGGGCTTGTCTGAGTGGGTGAAACTCCCCAGAGAGAGCGGTGAGGCCAGGGAGGGTCAGTCATGCCCGCCCGGTCGAGAGACTGCTCCATTTTAATCCGACAATGGTTGATGAAATCTGAGGAAAGTGTGATGCCATGTTTTGCTTAGGAAACTGCCAAATTCCCTGAGCAGCCACCCAGTGAATGTTTGGTTTAATCTGCACCCCACATGGCATTATATTCACTCTGTCGTTCAGTACTTTTGATTGGGGTGGTACAGTAGGAGTCTGGTCAAAGCAAGAGCACTTCATAATTAATAGGGTGCCATTAGACAAACACCAGAGAGTGACAGCAAGTGGGCAATGTTTAAAAAAAAAAAAAAACAAGTGCTTAAATAGGATCATTTCACTAGATTCCTCATAATATGAATCACCTCAACATGACGAAAAGCCTTGGTTCCCTTTTGGGAGAAAATTTACAAATAAAATTTATTTGATCAACTTTATCAATTTTATTTCTACGAATAGGCTGTAGCCTATGTGTTGTCCATTTGAAATGTTATTGTGTTTATCAAGTAACCATGCTTTAGGCCTATGTAGGCTATTCATGTGTATATCCTTTGATTGTCGCAAACTAGTCGATAATGTCTCTTATTTTAGCTTGTACATCATCAAAATTAGATCAAAATGAAAACTCAATTCTAATGGATTTATCTTTGAATCATTTAAGTGTTGTGTAATTTTCATTTTGTAGATTTGTAGGGCCTAATAAACTAATTTAAATACTATAGCCTGTGTTCTTAGAAATATTCGTTCTATGTATTCTTTTTTTAGTTGTTTTTTTGGTATGATGAGACCTTCAATACAAACACATTTTTGTATTTTTCAAATTCATTAACCATTTAAAACAAGCAAAATCTGTAATTCATTATTTTTTAGACTTATGTATAGTTTGATGACGACCTAGCAGATGAACTGATGCTCTGGTTGGATGGTGATGCTGCAGAGGAGAATGACCATGCTAATAGGGACGATTCGTATGCTAATGACGCCAAACGGCGTTCGGCACTGGCGGATACTGGGGGTCAAAAAGGCCTGGCGGTTCTAGTGTTAAGCTCATTTATTATTAATGGCCCATACATCTTCTGGAATAAGGCCGCCTTAATGAATTTGCAAATAAAAATGGTGCAGTATCGATCAGCTTTTATGAGCTGCTTCCAGTAGAAAGGTCCGGGATCCAGGAGCCTGACGCATTAAAGCCCTGCGTGTTGGGCTAAGTGGCTGCAGAGAACGTATCGCTCCGCTCCCTCTGCTCAACATTATTGTGCCATTTCCCATCGCAGTCTGTCTTCCTTGACAGAGATGAGTCTTAAATATGCGTTTGTGGTCCAGTTAACAAGCAGCATTATTTTACTCTGTCTCTTCTGTTTGGCAGGCACCGTGATAGGCGTGGTGATCTACACAGGCAAGGAGACCAGGAGTGTACTAAACACATCCTCCCCCAAGAATAAGGTGCATTTGTTTTGTTTTTCTCACAGGCAGAAAGAAGTTTGAACTGTTTGTGTGTTCTTTTGTGTGAGAGACAGGGGATGGGTAATATTGACAGATTCTAAGTTACTACGAATTGTTCATATTTTGTATAACTATGTTCAGTGCACAGCAATTTGAGCCCCAGAACTCCGGTTTCCATTGCGCTGCATTATAATCACTAATCAATCACAATGGAGTGTTTTTTGGTTGTTGTTTTTTTTACCTTGGCTTTCTAGCTAAAGCTGGACTTGTCAATGTTTAAGGTCAAACCCATGCTAATTAACCTAGAGGGAAATGAACCAACCCAGGATTTAAATGACATTTTCAGCACGACGTTAATCCTGCAGAATCCCCATTAAGCGTTTTTGTCCCCAGAACGAGGAGATTAATGTGTTTCTAAATATAAGATTTCATCCCCAAGATCTTCTGATTAGATATATGTGGGTCAACTGATAGAGGGCTATCGATAAGATCCCACTGTCTAGGACTTTTATGGTCACAGTGAAAGAAATAATATCTCTTGCTTGCACTGGTTTGTATCCAGATCTCACTTAAAGATTTTTTGCCTCAACGACACTCTTCCACGATTAAACCCTTTTGTTGGTTGACACCAACTCCTCACCGTGAAGCATTTTTTTAAACAACTTCCTTTTAATAAGAAAGCTGATGGTGCTGGTCGAACGGCAAGGCCCAGTGTTTTTTTTGTAAGCTCCGGCTGAGAGGAATTCAATATTTCAAGGGGATGATGTCAGAAGTGCCAATAATGGAGACCAGGATTGGGTAGAAAGTCGATACAGCGCGGCTAAAGTCACAAGAAGGTTTTGGCCTCATATAATCTGTTGTGACACAAGCCAGCACAATGCCTGTACTTGATCTCCTGCTGACAGGACATCAGGTGTATGCTTCACTCTCTGTCTTGGTGTTGTTATACTGACTATGAAGAACAACATGTCATTTGGGACATTTCCCCTCCATATATTCCTCATTCAACCATGTCAATACAACTTTGTATGTTTATTTTAGTCCCTCACCATGATAAATGGTGAAATACTTTTCCTGCAATTTGGGATTTTTCCCTTTACTTTTAAGTCCAATCACGTGGGACGTTACTGAATATACTACCTGTCCTTTTAGCCTTGGTCATAGTGTTAGGATACTTTGGATTTCGCTTAATGACTATGCATGTCCCTAGGCAGTAATTCTTTATCAAATTTCACACCAACACAGAAAATGCAAGCACTGAAGCCAGATTAAATCATTCCTTTCAGTTTATAATGGGTCCAGAATGAATAGAGAAAAAATATGCACTTTTATTCATTGATAGCATCTTTAGGTTGAGGTAATTGAGTCCTCCCACCCCACTCCTTGAATGAATAATGACTTCATCTGATCTACAACGAGCCTCTGAAATTGTTGGCCAGTCCATTGTCTGAGCAAAAGAGGATCCCTTGCTTTTCAGGCATGCACTGTGTCTTAATTTTTCTTCGTTTTTATCCACCCGAACCCCCTATTTTTCTCAATAGCTCAAGCATGAACCATGTAGGGAGGATATTTCAACCCCCCTCTACATTGGGTTTTAACTACAGCTGATAAATCACTCACTGGTCCCTCAGTGCTCCCAGTTCTCTGGGGAATGGGTCTGGTAGGGGCTTAGCAGCACTGGAATTCACCCCCAGCCCTTTTCAAACCAAGTTCCTTTATTTAGGAGATGTTATGTTTTGCTGTTTTTGTAAGCACCATATGCAGATGAAAGACCTCTGTGTTCGGGGCTTTGCTGCGAGCTCTGCCAGAAAGGGGTAGGGCCCTTCTTTATTTTTATTTTTTTTTCATTTTCCCACATTGGCTGGGCGACGCACTTGAAAAATACAACAACATTTCAGACTTTCTGAAGGAAACCTCATTTCAATTTGGGAACATGCTCTTATTTGTGGTATTCAAGGAGGTTTATGGTTAACCAGGAAGTGCCGCCAAACTAGTTTATGACATTCAACAGAGATGTTTGGCAGACATACAAAGTATATTTCATGACTAAAAAACCCCAGTTGAGACTTTCCTTTGATTATTAACCTACAATGTAATAACATTGGGTAACCTTTCAAATTCTAAACGTTTATTTCTATAGTCAATTCCAAATATTGTCTAACACAAATTTCAATTCCTCTGTTATTTTACATTCTGCACCACTTGGCCAGGGAAATTAATGAAAAAACAAACTTGAAAGTGAGAATTTGTAGCTTCATAGGTTTTCTAAGTTGGGTTTATACAGTGAGGGAAAACATTATTTGATCCCCTGCTGATTTTGTACGTTTGCCCACTGACAAAGAAATGATCAGTCTATAATTTTAATGGTAGGTTTATTTGAACAGTGAGAGACAGATTAACAACAAAAAAGTCCAGAAAAACGCATGTCAAAAATGTTATAAATTGATTTGCATTTTAATGAGTGAAATAAGTATTCGACCCCTCTGCAAAACATGACTTAGTACTTGGTGGCAAAACCCTTGTTGG
>JACXGI010001375.1:30523-60523 GCA_016801175.1 Esox masquinongy
GTGTGTGTGTGTGTGTGTGTGTGTGTGTGTGTGTGTGTGTGTGTGTGTGTGTGTGTGTGTGTGTGTGTGTTGGTACAGCGAGCTTATTGTACTGCCCCGTTGTTAAAACAGTTGTGTCACAAGAAACGAAGTTACAGAAATACCTTGAACTGAAAATAAACTGTAAATACAGTAACAGCGAAATTCAAATATTTTTATTATAAACAAAAGTAGTTGTTTAAAAACTAGCGAATCAGGTCTGAGATCGAACAGACAAGGGGAATTACGAATAAAAATGAATGGTAAATAAAACCAGTATAAAACATCTATAATAACCGAGGTGTACAGGGTGTGTGCGTGCATGTGTCCGCTCATGTACACGCCACACGTGTGCCCCGTGATAATGATCCGCAGATGTGGGCTAAGCAAATATAGCCGGCTCTGGCGCAGGACCTCAAAGGGAAACCAGAAGAAATGATGGGGTATTAGCAGGAAGTTCCAATTTGTAGGTCAGGAGTATAATAACAACCTTTTTGAGTGAGCAAATTGAAAATGGTCCCATGGAGAATTGAGTCGTGTGCAGCTGAACGCTCCTTTAGGGGCGGACGGGGGAGCATGAGTTCCTGCTTAGGAGAGGAGGGAGAAAGAAATAGCCGAAAAACACTCCTCTGTTTGTGAATGAACATGGTCCACACCAGAGATAACTTGTCTACAGTAGAGCATTGTATCCACAGTATTTGTAAGGCAGCCATCTATCAATATTACACTGGATGATTCAGGATGATTCAGGATGTTGATTTGTATCAAGGAAAGTGAAGCACCGCCTCACAACAGTATATTTAACTCTGCTGTTAAATGAAAAGCGTGCTCTGATTGTTCAACACATTGTTTTATAACCAGTTTCTAAAACCACAAATAGTACTTATTTTTGGCACAGTGAGCATGGACATGTAGGTTGTTTCATGAAGCTATGGTTGAGGGTTTGAACATGTACACGCACACAAACAAAAAGTTGCCTTTGTTTATTATGATACTGTTAGCTTTGTTATTTAGGATCTGTCAAGTAGAGGCTGGTTTCTGTGCAAGCCTGTCTCTTTTTAGTAAAAAAAGTAGTACAGATTATTTGACAGACGACTTCCCAAATGTGTATATTTTGAAGCTTACATTGCATTGTAATGATCCGGCATAAAACAAATGACAAACTGCATTTGCTTATTTCCTGACTTGAAAACTGTAAGTTGTCATTGGTAAACATCATGTTGTAGATGGCATATTTTCTTAAATACTAACACACAATTGATAGGATACTCTGAGACTGACAAACTGAGATCAATAATAAGAAAATTTCATAGGAAAATGACAAGACTGGAGACAGATTATGCAAAATGAGAAAAATTCTAGTGGCATTGACTCATACAAACAGCTTTTTAAACATTGCGAGAGGTATTGCCTGCTATTTATTGACAATCACATTGAAATCCATATCAACAATAAGCTATTTGATAATTACCTTGGTGCTGTCAATTGCGAGATTCCCAACTGACCCAACTAAATTCACACATGATATGATAAAACAAATTAACAGCATTACAAAATAAATATAAGCTATTGATCCTTGGTTGCTAAATAATCAGTTTGTGTACCAGGCCAGTGAACAGCAAAATAATGAACTGGCTTGTGGCTAAGAAGGTCTAGCCATGACTCTCTGCTATTGCGCTCTGCCTCCTGCCAATTACGAATTTGTACGAATTTGTTTTTTTTTCTTAAAATTTAATTTCCAGTTTTGACCTATAGGAGGCATTTTCTTTTTAAGCAAATTTTTTATATACAGTGAGTATGACATCTACAGTAACTTTGTAAATATTTAAGTTTTGTATGCTGCATTTATCATCACCAGCACTGAGTAAATTAATCAACCATTTACCCAGGCCTGCCTGCCTCCTGATAAATCTTTGTCCGTACGACTGCTAAGGTCCCTGTATTGAAGCTATACATACAGTAATAACATGCTAGGCTATAGTTAAATGTTTTGATCATCAGTCCTGCTGATCAGGGTTGGGTAGGTTACTTTTTAAATGTAATCAGTTACAAGTTACCTGTCCACATTTGTAATCAGTAACGTAACTTTTTGATTACTCAAACTCAGTAACGTAATCTGATTACTCTGAATTACTTTTAGATTACTTTCATATTAAGAGGCATTAGAAAACAAATAGGAATAGCCTATAACCAATTGAACACCTTTTGCGGGATCAATCAATGTTAGAGTTTGCATTGCTGGCCAAAAATGGAATTTGCATTATACCTTATGGGTTATGTACTGTGCCTTTGGAAAGGGTTTCTAAACCATTGCATTCTACTTCAATATGATTGGGCTACATCTCTACATTACACACACAAGGTCTGTCAGATATTCAATCATTCCAATTAATCCAATTACACTTGTTCTTCCAGAATCTGACTTTTTATCTGAACATAACCCAAAATCTAAGGATGTGTTAACCTATTATGTTATTTGTGTTGTATTCATGTTTTCTATTGCTTCAAAACATCGTTGAAAAATAAATGGCAATTTCCCGAAAAGGGTATTGACATTATTGTATATAAAAATCTGGATATCCGTTAGCTTTTCGCGCGTACACTCAATCTGCAGTAGTCTGATGTTCTGCTCTACGACCACCAACATTGTCAAAACGTTGCAGAAACCCCAGGCACGCAAATGCACGTTTGCAATCTTAAACACCCGCACACAAATACGTTTTACCCGCGCGAAGGTAACCTGCGATTAACAGGGCAACCAGCGATGGACTTTCAAAACGCAAAGAAAGAAATAAACTGTGATTATACATCTGCACTCTTAGCTTAAGGTCAATGTCGTCAGCTACAAATGGTAACCCATTAACACAATTTTCTGAGATGCAAAGCAAACAGAATCACATGGCCTACCAGTATGGACGGAGTTGAGGTGGCTGCGTCAAATTCAAATCATCATCCTTTGGCAGAGTGCTTCCCAATACCTTTTCTCCTCAAATATCGTGATAAATTCCTTACTATGTTTTATCTTGAAGGCAGCGCCATGTTACAGCTATCTAACAAATAGTTGTCTAATCTTCTAAACAATTCCTGTCTGAGTTGTTCAGTGCAACTCTTCGTGGCGGTGTTCGGTGCATTTGACAAACAAAACTTGAAAAATATATAACACCAGGCCCATCGCCTATCATTGTTCTGAGAAAGATGCGTCTAGTAGATAACTGAATCACATTTTATATGGGTCGGCTTATATTATCGTAGATATAGTGTTTTTCCAGCCATCCAACTAACCAAAACCGGAGAAAATTAAACTAGCGCTTCATCGGTCACTGATCTGTTTCTGCGCTCCCACCTTTGCGCGCATGATGATCACACACACAACTGTGGCGCGCGGCTGTAATTTTGGTTCAAATAACGATGTTTTTAAAACATTAAATAAAAAAATCAAACATGCAAGGTGTCAAAATTCTTTCAAATATAATTAGTAACCAGTTTATGACAGCAAAAAGGCACCTTGGGTGCACCGACGGCTGATGTACTGCAGCTAAGTGCTGTTATGCACGACATGACATGAAGTGCTTTGATACATCCCTTAGTTAAGGTATATTGACCATATTGCTTATATTGCTAAAGCACAGCCTAAGCATAGCCTCTTCTTAAAGCCAATACCTTCAGTACAACTCAACAGTCTGCAAAGGCCTTTTATTGTGCAATAATTAAAGCTATTGCGTTATAGTAAATCGTCCTTTTGTTAATATGAGGCCAACAACCTCCTCCTCTGTCTCATTGGACTCATCTCAGCTGTGAAGAATACTTCACAATGGACCAGTTACTTTCCTGTGGGTTTCCTTCATTTTGATTCCAGGAGTTCGGGAAGTGGAACATTGGGTTGACCTTTTAAACACAAGCACAGATCCCCCCCCCACGTTGACCTCTGAACCCTCAACAGCAACACACAACAGCTAGCCCCTAGTGAGAGGAGCAGAGGAATTTGTTTTCCCATTCTAGGTGTGTGCCCAACCTGACTGTCACCTTGTCCTAGGTGGCCCTGGTACGATGGACAGAGAGTGTCGGGTTGACTCTAGTTAACAGAGACCTGACCTCGATGCAGCTGAAGACCCCGGCAGGACAGATCCTCACCTACTACATTCTGCAGATCTTTCCCTTCACCTCTGAGAGCAAGAGGATGGGCATCATCGTTAGGGTAAGGACTTAGTCAACAACGATTCTTGGTTTGTTTTATTCAGACCTGGATTATTGTAGGTTTTATGAGTGTATATGGGACCTTATGCTTTGGTTGGATTGAGTTGGAAAAAAATGTATATGAGTTTGCTGAAAGTGCAATGGGCTGGATTCAAACACATGCTTGCAGCAGTACATGTGCAGTATTGTAATACCATTTCAAATCATTAAGCTGTGTGAATTTAATTGAATGGTCCTGTCAGAATAGAATTAATAGAACACTGAAAAGGGGTAAACCCCATCTGGGCATGCTAACACAAACCATATTTGTTACATTTCAAACTGTATTTGAATCCAGATTTTGTGTTGGCGTGATACGGCATTAGAATGCCTTTCATAGTTCACATAGAACAAAAATATTCATGTTTTGCTGTAGGAGGAGACCACCGGTGAAATCACATTTTACATGAAGGGTGCTGATGTTGCCATGGCGAGTATCGTGCAGTACAACGATTGGCTGGAGGAGGAGGTGAGATTTCCATCCTGACCGGGTGTTATATGAATATACTGAATCGAAGAAACACGCAGGCTAATTACCTCTGTTGTTAACCAGGCTATTCATTCATCACAGGATCAACAGGCCCACTGACGACTGGCTGCGCAATCCTGTATGTTCATAATTGTATTGGCAATATTGAGTCATTTAGGACTAGAGGCTGTTTTTGATTTAATTAATGACCTAGATAAAGTGGATTCCTTTCCTAGGAGGCATGGTTGCCCCCAATTGCACCCTAGTCCCTATCAAGTGCACTCTGTTCGCCTTTGTTGGCCAATTCAAAACACTTCATCCTGTCAGCATACAAAATCCAAATTGCCTGTTTTTTCATTTAGACTGAAGCCCTGGTTAAATCTAGTACACTACAGAGGGAGTAGAGTGCCACTGGGAACCCAGGCGGCATATCATATTCCTAACAATGGTGTTAATGATGTTCCATTGATCGTAATATCCTGCTGACTGTCCAAGCAGCAGTGTTATATGGGTACAATGTCAATAAGCAATCAGCGCGTCAGTTTCAGATCGCTGGCGTTTCATATGAAAAATAAACCGCCGTCTGTGGGTTTGATTGTGTCCTCCAAACTTTCCCCCCAGGCGGCATTATTTATCATTGATTTTAGTTGTTATTGGTTCACTAGCGTTCACTCTGTTCTCATCCATCTGACATTGTATTAGATTAAATGATTTGGGCTTGTCCTCTATACAGTGTGGTTAAGCTACTGTATGCCGTTTTTGTTATGTCTAATTATTTGAGTAGTGTATTTATAATGAAAGATACTGTAATATGAATGGCTGTGCCTAACCTAAGTATAGATTGAGTAGATAGTCGTCCCTGCAAATGTCATCACTTATTAAAAATCTGTTTTTTTTTGTTAGTGCGGAAATATGGCCCGAGAAGGTCTGAGGACGCTGGTGGTGGCCAAGAAGTCTCTGTCTGAGGAGCAGTATACAGACTTTGAGGTACAAATGAAAAAATTGTGTTAGTCTAATGCCAAGCTGAATGTCTAATTCTTCTCCACTGAATTTGATTGATGTAGAGCCTTTCTACTACCTTGGGTGCTCAGGACACTTTCCATATTATTGGAATAAACTCATCTTGACAACACCAATGTGAAGTACCTACAGTACCTGGGCGCCTGAACCCACACCACGCACATTATCACTAGGAATGACGATGATTAGATTAATATAATGGGAATATGGCCAGGTTGGAAGTTTAGCCAGGACACCAGGGTTAACACCACTACCCTAATGAGAACTGCCATTTGATATTTAGAGAGTTAATCCCATTAATATCCCATCATAGAGATTACACCCCACACTGCAATGCCCCATTCACTGCCATGGTTTGTTGGGATTCAATCTCTTGCCATGACTATTTGTTTCTCAAACTGATTTTCTGCTTCTCTGTATTTCTTTCTCCCTCTCTTTTATTAGGTGTTTTAAGTGTTAGGTATTTAACAAATTTCATTGCTTTGAATGTGGCATTGGTGCGGTGGACAGTTGCCAGCTGGATTGTCAGAAAGGACCCTATTGGTGTCAAAAGTGGGAAAGCTTTATTGAAAGCTTCACATTTCTGAGTGCAGCATGGTTCTTTTTCTGTAATCTGATCCAGTTGAAATGTCATTTGTGTTTTTCTTCTTCATAGCTGAGGACATCTTTGGTTACTTCAACCAAAGTGTTTTTGTATTTAATGTTTTAAGAATTTGAATCCACTAACTGATGAGCCAACTTTTTGTGGCCTTACCTCCTCATCTCTCATTCCCTTGCTGACTGTCTTCTACCCCACTCTCCCTAATAGAACCGGTACAACCAAGCCAAGCTGAGTATACACGAACGGGCCATGAAGGTGTCGGCGGTGGTAGAGAGTCTGGAGAGGGAGTTGGAGCTGCTGTGTCTCACAGGAGTAGAGGACCAGCTACAGGCTGACGTGAGGCCCACGCTTGAGCTCCTCAGAAATGCTGGCATCAAGGTGACCACTATCCTATTGGGGTTTTACTGAAACTGTGAACGTACTTCTCTGTTTGCTGTGTTTATATCATACTTTTCCCTGTAAGGTATAAATGTAAGCTGTGAAAAAAGGCACTGTCTCTAACCTACTGTTTTTGTGAGCTAGTCTTTTCCATGACATTGCAGATATTCTGCGCTGATTCTGTTTTTTCTTTTGGCATTCTCTTCAGATTTGGATGCTGACTGGGGATAAGCTAGAGACGGCCACATGTATCGCCAAAAGCTCCCATTTAGTGTCTAGAAGCCAAGATATTCATGTCTTCCGACCGGTACGCTTCTCGCACTTTCATGTGAAGATCACAATCCTTGATGCATGTTAAAGGGATTAGGAAATGGTATTGTAAATGTCCTTCCACTAATTCTATTGCCTGGCTCTCGAGCAGGTCTCCAACAGAGGAGAGGCCCATCTGGAGCTCAACGCCTTCAGAAGGAAACACGACTGTGCTCTGGTCATCTCTGGAGACTCCTTGGAGGTAATAAAGCACCACACTCTTCTCTCAATCCTCTCAAAGGAGATCCTATTGTAGATGCTGCCAAAAAGTCCCTCATGTTCTGGTTTTAAATCTAGAAAAACAGCAAACAGAGCTACAAAGCAGTTACAATTTGATACGACTAAAAACGTTTCAAAACCATTGATCAGGGCTAGCCAACCCTGTTCGTGGAGAGCTAAGGTACTAGGACTTGTCATTATAATAATTAGCTGGACGGTAATCTACATAAGGTTAGTCACACTCAGGGTTGGGCAGTAAACCCACACAGGGTTGGGCAGCCTTAATTGTAACTATGCTTCATTATGCAAAATGTGGTTGACACTAAATCACATATCTTCTCATCCCACAGGTGTGTCTTCGATACTATGAGCACGAGTTTGTGGAGCTGGCATGTCAGTGTCCGGCGGTGGTTTGCTGCCGCTGCTCCCCCACTCAGAAAGCCCAGATAGTTCACCTGCTCAAGCAACACACGGACAACAGGACATGTGCCATAGGTGAGCCCTCCTAGTACAACCTGGAGTAGATGCGTACATAAACTGTCGCCCCTTTTATGAATTTCAAAATGCCAAAATGGTCTGTGTATAGGGAATTCCAAATTTTTTATAGATACATAGATAGAGATATGCAGATATGCAGTCCTCTATAGTTCTCATTGGCATTTTTCTACAATAAACTTTTTATATATACAGAACCAGTCTAAAGTTTGAACACAACTCCTCTTCCAAGGGTATTTCTTTAGTTTTACCACAGCTATCAGTCAATCAGCATTCAGGGATTCAGAGCACCCGGTTTATAATGTACATATGTATGCTGATTTAAGCTGTGATAAATGGTTACTGTACAAAAACCCACCACAAACCGCTAGACCCAGTATAAGAAGGTTTATAATATGTCCACAAAATGGTAATCATAAAAAAAAAATCCTGGAGCAAAATGCTTGTTGGCATTCTGCTCGTTGCTATTAAGTGGTCTGATCCTCTGGTCTCTCAAAGGTGATGGAGGTAATGATGTCAGTATGATCCAGGCGGCAGACTGTGGCATCGGCATTGAAGGAAAGGTACACAATCTAAATCACTCTTCTGTCCCACAGAGACCTATTTAGAGCATACTGACCACATCGAGCCACCTCCAAACTGTAATCTAAACAGCTGCACTATACTACACTCAAAGCTCGTCTCCCTGCATTCAGATGTACAAAGTTACAGTATCACCATAGTATCAACTGTAAATAGAAGTGTATGGGATACACATTGCTGATATCCCATTATCTTTTTTGCTTACCACCCATTGTACAGTTGTGCTCAAAAGTTTGCATACCCTTGGAGAATTGGTAATATATGTACCATTTGTAAAGAAAACATGAGTGAGCAGGCAAAACACGTCTTTTATTTCTTATGGGATTGATAGTTAACTGTAGGTTAAAACATAATGGCACAATCATAAAACAAAACATGGCAACAAAGAAAAAAATGAACTGGCCCCTGTTCAAAAGTCTGCATACCCTTAGTTCTTAATACTGTGTATTGCCCCCTTCAGCATCAATGACAGCGTGCAGTCTTTTGTAATAGTTGTCTATGAGGCCCCGCATTCTTGCTGGTGGTATGGCTGCCCATTCGTCTTGGCAAAATGCCTCCAAGTTATGCAAAGTCTTTGGTCATCTTGCATGAGTCGCACATTTGAGATCTCCCCAGAGTGGTTCGATAATATTAAGTTCAGGAAACTGTGATGGCCACTCCAGAACCTTCACCTTTTTCTGCTGTAACCACCGGAGGGTCAACTTGGCCTTGTGCTTAGGGTCATTGTCGTGCTGGAAAGTCCAAGAGCGTCCCATGCGCAGCTTTCGTGCAGAATAATGCAAATTGTCTGCCTTTATTTTCTGATAACATGCTGCATTCATCTTGCCATCAATTTTCACAAGATTCCCCATGCCTTTAGAGCTCACACACCCCAAAATATCAGTGAGCCACCACCATGCTTCACAGTGGGGATGGTATTCTGTTCACCATAGGCCTTGTTGACCCCTCTCCAAACATAGCGCTTATGGTTGTGACCATAAAGCTCTATTTTGGTCTCATCACTCCAAATTACAGTGTGCCAGAAGCTGTGAGGCGTGTCAAGGTGTTGTTGGGCATATTGTAACCAGGCTTTTTTGTGGCATTGGTGCAGAAAAGGCTTCTTTCTGGCAACTTGACCATGCAGCTCATTTTTGTTCAAGTATTGTCGTATTGTGCTCCTTGAAACAACCACATCTTTTTCCAGTGCAGCCTGTATTTCTCCTGAGGTTACCTGTGGGTTTTTCTTTGCATCCTGAACAATTCTTCTGGCAGTTTTGGCTGAAATCTTTCTTGGTCTACCTGACCTTGGCTTGGTATCAAGAGATCCCCGAATTTTCCACTTCTTAATAAGTGATTGAACAGTACTGACTGGCATTTGCAAGGCTTTGGAAATCTTGTTATATCCTTTTCCATCTTTATAAAGTTCCATTAACTTGTTATGCAGGCCTTTTGACAGTTCTTTTCTGCTCCCCATGGCTCAATATCTAGCCTGCTCAGTGCATCCACGTGAGAGCTAAGAAACTCATTGACTATTTATACACAGGCACTAATTGCAATTTAAAAAGCCACAGGTGTGGGAAATTCACCTTTAATTGCAGTTTTCACTGTGTGTGTCTGTAACAAGGGGGATTTCTGTTATCATTATGATTTAAAAAGGAGCCAAACAACTGTGTGATAATAAATGGCTTCATATAATCACTATCCTTAAATAAGAGGTTTTTTTGCATGATCAGTCATATTTTCTAAATCAGTGCCAAAATTTCACAATTTCTGCCAGGGTATGCAAACTTATGAGCACAACTTTATATACAGTACCAGTCAGAAGTTTGGACATGCAAGTGGGCCCAAATTTTTGATTGTAATTATGTCAACTTTGTGTAGATTTCTTGTATTCTGACCCAATATGTTGTCTACCCCAAGCAGCAACATAAGTAAAATTCATAGTTTGAGTAAGCGATGTAAGGTGATCATATCATATTTTTTCCTTAGCAATAGGTAATTGCATTGACAAACTAGTCTGATATCTGGTCCCTAAAATAAAATGTTGCTCATATTCTCTCCCCATGTAGGAAGGGAAGCAGGCGTCCCTGGCTGCAGATTTCTCCATCACACAGTTTAAGCACATCGGCCGTCTGCTCATGGTGCACGGCAGAAACAGCTACAAGCGCTCAGCAGCCCTGGGCCAGTTTGTCATGCATCGAGGCATGATCATCTCCACCATGCAGGTAACAGAGACACCTGATGTTAGCACAGCTGAATATGAAAGGGCTCAATCTAATGTGTTGAATCTAAGTGAGTTCAATTCTAACCCACCATATTGGCCTTAAAAGTGCCATGATCTTACTAAGTGAGCTTCACAGGAGTCAAATTAAATCCACTGTGTCTTTGCAGGCAGTGTTTTCCTCAATATTCTACTTTGCCTCAGTCCCTTTGTACCAGGGTTTCCTTATGGTTGGGTAGGTGGCTCTGTTTCCATTGTTTTGAGGGTACAGAATTTGCATGCATTTTATTTTGACAAGGTGAAATCCTCCCTGTTGAACTCTTTTGTTCTTCCATTCTGTTCAGGTATTCTACCATTTACACTATGTTTCCTGTGTTTTCCCTGGTGCTGGACCAGGATGTAAAGCCAGAGATGGCCCTACTATACCCTGAGCTTTACAAAGACCTCACCAAGGTACAATGATGACATCTCTTATGCTAGACAGGTAGAAAATTGATTTGTATTGGGGGTATTTGCATTAGTCTTTGTGGTTAGTAGCTAAAGGGAATTTTGAAAGTTTTGTCCTGGGTTTAACAGAATTTTATGATGTTTGCAATTTTCTTTCTTGTTGTCTATGCTTAGGGTCGTTCCTTGTCTTTTAAGACATTCCTAATTTGGGTGCTAATCAGTATTTACCAAGGTAAGAGAATTGACTGTCGTTTTCCTGAGTTAGATTGCTTTAGCACAGTAATGTTTGAATAGCGCATGTATTTTCAAACAGGTGTTGATCAGGTGGACTTCTCCAATGTGCACGGTATAGCGGCTCTTTCAAAAGCAGTCTAAACAACGCAGGACGTAGTGGGTTAATCCACTTTTACTACTGACAGTTTATCCAGGCATGGATTTGGATTTTATAATTTTTTACTGTGCAGTACTTTAGACCCTCTGGCTCCCTCCGTTAGTCTCAGGCAGTCCTGTTTCTCAGTAGCTTAGGTTTCGAGCGTCATCCGCAGTTACACGCAGGCTTTTGTCCGTCCAGTAAATCGATATTTCTGTAATCGCTAAGCCGTGTAGCGCATTTCAGAAAGGTCTGTGTTCCTACTGATGCGTAACTTCCTGACAGCATTCATTTTTTTAATTAAAGGTCTAATACCAAAGTCCAGTGGAATAACGGGAATTATGAGAGGGGACGAAACATATCAGGCCATGATCGTCTGTTTTAATTTATTACAGAGTTTAACTCCCAGGAATGCACTGTATACACATTATGGAAAAGGGCAATTATGCGATCAGTTATAGGCTATTAAGCTCAATTTGCAGCACGTTATGATTCAATGAAAGGCTATCAAAATACAATAGGCACCCCCATTGACTAGTTGAGATAATCAAGCTACAGGTTTACCTGGGTGGGTTCGAGATACGTACACTAGAACATATTGTGTCCATTTGCCTTCATAAATATTCAAATTGAATCAAGCCCTGTGTTTCCTCCGTAATCCTTATAGATGCGCCAGACCAGTCTGATGTCTCAGTGAACATACTTTGAATAGCAGAGTTTCAGCAAGCATTCGGGGATCAGACTTTTAAGAAATGTATCAAAGCTGTACGGCTTAGCAGTTTACGTTCCAGACCGCACAAGTCCCCTGGTGATGGGGGTACAAGTCCTGTCTGTCTGCGCTCATCCTCTGTCTCCCTCTGTATACATGCCATCCTTGCTTCTGATTCTTAATATCCTTAATGAAAAGGTATCATAGTAAATGTTCTAAAGCAAAGGCCTTAATCTACTAGTAATAATAGTTAATTCCATTTATGTCTGTATCTCATGTCTCACTACAATGAAATTAGCTTGATCTCAAGCAGGTGAAAGTAAAAAATAAATAAAAAAAAAATACCTTTTGTCTGTGGCGCCCCCAGGTGGCATCCTGATGTATGGTGCCCTGCTGTTGTTTGAGTCTGAGTTTGTGCACGTGGTGGCTATCTCCTTCACTGCTCTGATTCTGACCGAGCTGCTCATGGTGGCGCTCAACATCCGTACCTGGCACTGGCTCATGGTGCTAGCTGAGTTCCTAAGTCTGGGATGCTACGTGGCCTCACTCGCCTTCCTCAACGAGTACTTTGGTAAGCACATGCTCTAAATGGGGCTGGGGTTTATCCCCAAAAAAGAAAATACATATGTTCATACAAAAAGTAGAATGCCGTGTTTGCTGTCATGCTTATAAGTGTTGGGTAAAAATAGTTTATATGTTGATGAACAGTTTACCTTTGTCCAAAATTGTGTTTTACTCTAGCCTGTTGATTAAGCATTTATGATTTAATCTGAATAAACCTTGCAGATGTGTGCTTTGTCTTGAGTCTGCCCCCCCCCCCCCGCTCTCTTCTGTATTCCTTTTCTCCCTGTTTGTTTTTTTTCCTCACATTGTCTCTATGGCTTTTCTTCTCATTTTGCTACTGTATGTGGCCTTGGGACAGGCATAGGCAGGGTGTCTTTTGGAGCTTTTCTGGGTAGGTGGGCACGTGCAGCACTATGAAACCACCTACCTTCCTATTCTTCCGACTCCTTTCAACTCTTTCCTTTCCACTGTTGATCGATCAATAGATTGAGCAACCTTTGTTTTTCACCTCGCTGTGCCTGCTCTGCCCTTTTTGTGTTCCTTCAGAGACCCTTTTTTTCTGACCTACCTCATGTGACAAATAGAGCATGTCATGTCTGCCTGCTATTTCATTTTGTTTTCCCATTCCACTCTGTGGTGTGCCGTTCCAGACATCTGTACCAAAGCTGCATCCATGATCATCACCTCAGTAGTTTGAATAGTCAAAACAAAGGGTACCCCAAGACCTAAGTCCTATAATACATCCAGCATATATGTTTGTGCATAAATTGTATGCGATAATGTTCCTAATGTTGTTTTTTTTCTTGCCTCACAGATCTGGCCTTCATTACGACACCGGCCTTCCTGTGGAAGGTGACGGCAATGACCGTGGTCAGCTGTCTTCCCCTCTACATCATCAAATACTTGAAGCGCAAGTTCTCACCACCAAGCTACTCCAAACTGTCCTCATGAGCCATTTTTAAGCACTTTCCTAGTTGTACTTTGACCCTGCTCTTCTATTACACTATCTCTTTTCCAATCTCTCTTTTCAAAACTTTTTTTTTAAACTGACCCACAGAGATTTTATTTTTACAGGGACACTGCACATTAATCAACGTGTCAGTAAAAGTGCCGGTTTTAGCCAGCCGGCTAATTTTCAACTGCAGTCCCTGGGCAGTTTATTAAAAACAAATTCAATAACATGGAAGGACAGGGAGCTTAAAGATGTTGAGGGGCCACTAACAGCAAAACATTTAAAGAGTAGTGCATGCCTGTATGTCACTCTGTTTTGGGAATACTTGAAAAGGCTCAACAGAGAGGAGTGAAAACTAAACAAATTACCTTTTGACAAGAAGTCTCTGGGTCAATTTGGCTTCTGTTTTAACGCACCTCTAACCGATTGGCTTCAAGTCACACTTTTTTTATAACTTGATGACTATAGCTTCTGCATTTAATTTTTTGTATGAAGAGTTCTTGATATTTTTTATTCACTTGAATGTTATACTAAATAGAGATTCTACCGTGACGATATAATTTGTGATTGACTATTCTGTCCTGATTTCAAAGCACTGTAAATACAAAATTAACAGATGCAGCATTTTACTACTGTGTCCTGACTCTTAACTGTACCTAGGAAAAATGTGCATAAACCAAAATTGGGTACATTTTGCAACAGTGTGAAATATAAAAAATATTTGTTCTAGGAACAAGAGCACATGGGCTTTAGATATCCTCCCTTTGTACAATAGCATTTACATTTCTAAAAGCTGAATTTTGTATTTGAATATCATTCATGACTTGTTCCTAATATGAAACTAGCTCTCTCTGGTTTTGAGTCAGCAGTTGTATTCTCTGAACCTTGAATACAATGTAGTAGGTGTGGTAGAAATTCACTGATTAGAACTGATTCTAAGGCATGTAAGACAGAGATGAAAATACTCTTTCACACAGGAACAGTTTATTATATTTGCAAATAGAGACAGAAAGACACTAACACAAGATTAGTGAAAGTTTGTCTTGTCCCTCCTAATTATGACACCATTAACATATTTTGTATTCTTTCTACTTTTTTTCCCCCTTCTTTTCTGAAAACAGGTTCAGTACCTTTCCAATCAGCCCAATACTAAACTAGCAATTCTCTACTCCCCTATACATTTGTAGAATTCATTAATACATCAGCTCAATACATTTCTATAACATAGGCTGTAGGGATGTCTTTTTTTCCTGCCAACCCTGTTTGCTATGCATGGCAGTTTGCTTTTCTGTGCCATTGTTTGATTGTTTTGGTAAATATCTCTTATTGCTCTGGATGTCATTCACAGGATTAGATAGATCCGCTAGTATGTTCTGTCTTTTACTTGCCTAATCTCCTGAGCTAGGAGCTTGATCACAGGGGATCTACTTCCTCTAACAGCGTTCCCACGGGTCCTTGAAAGTTTGTGAATTTGAGAAAAAGAAATCAAGGCCTTGAAAGTTTTTGAAAATGGACATATAGACATTGGTCATTGAAGGTGCTTGAATTTATATATTTTGTGTAAGAATAGTAACTGAAGAGACTACATAGTCTGCCGTCCCTGTAACACAGCACAATTGAGAAGTGTTCACACATTCAAGCCTCTCTTTTTAGTTGTTGTCTGTGAGCTTCTGTAAAGCCTACTAGTACTCATTATAAATATTCTCAGTGTTGTAACAGTAATTAACCTTAATCCATGTCTCAAACTATGCCACTTTGGGTCCTTGAATTTGAGGGAACTGATAATACAATATTCTCAAACTCAAATAAAAAATTTGTATTTAGGCATTGGTTTTGCATCCTCTGACAATAGCATATATACTTGTTGGAAATTTAAACTGACTTTCTTACTGCTGGATACCTGATAATTTGGAGGAATGAGTTTTATCATTCTTGCCACGCAAGTTTGTTTTGGTAGAAATTGTTAGTACAAACACAATGGAATACATCTATCATCATCCTTATTCCTACCTCTTTTCCTTAATTGTTTGTCTGTACAATGTTGTATGTTTTTATACAGGAAAGATGGCTAGATTTTTGGATCCCATTTGTGCTGAACTCAGGTAAATCCTCCTTGTATGTCCTGAATAATAATGAATAGAACAGATTTTGTGACCAGTGTATATGTCAATGCTGTAAGAGGGAGACAGGGCTGTTGTGTTTATTTCTAAACGAGGTATGTACATGTTGTGTCACTTTAATATTAAGATTTTTTTAAGTTGCTTACTTGATCCCAATTACAATTTGACAATGTGTTTTCTGTTAAGAGTTTTGTTAGGTTTGTATGATGTTATTCAAGTTTAATCTATTGTGGATGTTATGCCACAGACTGCAATTTATAACAGTATAACTATATTGTATTACTGTTGATTAACTGTCAAACTGACATTTTAATAAATATTGTTTAATGTATTGTGATTGCTTAAAGATTCTCTGTAAAGCTCTTGAAACTACAAAAGTACCATTGTCATTGTGATTTTCTGGTTTAGCTTTTCTGATTTGTGTGCTAAATGTTATATTACAGAGCTTTGAAACACTTCTGAATTGTTTTTGGTAACAGGAGAGTGGATAATTTTTTGCACACAAGTTCTATATATTTGGCTTCCGCATTTGAACCAACCCTGCTAAATTGGAGACATGCAGGAACCTGCCACGTTGAGAGCCAGGCAGAACTTTGGGTTAACTGCATTGCTCAGGGACCCAACAAATAATTTTTCCCCTTGTCTGCTCTGGATTTCATCAAGTGGTTTTTGGTCAGATGCCTTAACTGCTAGGTTACATGTTGCCCCAGCCCCAGTCTGCCCCAGCATGCAATTTTCTGCAGATGGAGAATACATTTTGACCACAAGGTGGCGAGAAAGACTTAATCCTGGAAAATTCTGACAGTGATTCTAAAAAGGTTCATTAGTCTTCTGAAGTATTTTTAGAGTACACATTTCTGGTAAAAGCAGGACAATGTTGAAATTGTCCGAAATTCTGTATTTGTTGATTTCTCCCAAGCCAGTCATATATTCTGAATATACAGTAAATACAAGTGGATGACTGGATAAATTGAAATCTCATGTGCTCAAGCAGTAATAACAGTGTATTTTGCTTTATATCTTTGGAGAGGTGGTTACACAAGCGTAAAATATCCTGTAGAAAGGTGTATTCAAAGAAACCTGAGCTGTTCACTAAGCAGAAGACAATGTGTTATCAATTTCCCCCATTGAGAGTACTTGGAAATACTGCGGAGGGTCGGTAACCCAATGATGAATGTGATGGTCCGATGGCTCTATCATGTATGGAAACCTCTACTTTTTTCTCCATGTTTTCACTTTAGTACTGTAGTAGAAAAAAATGCCTATCTTTTGTTGTTATCTGGAAAATGACAATACTTCTAGCATAACTCAATAACTAGATGATGATGATTTCAAGGTTATCTTTGTTGCGCTGTGATTCAGCTTGGGGGTCTTTTTCACCTAATAACATGCTTGTTAGTTTGCAAACTTCTTGGTTTTTATGTTTTTGTCAGTCTATTGACTGACATTCAAATCAGTCAAAAGCAGAGTTATCTGCCTGTGTTGTGAAAGATTTACACAGGTTAGTGCACGATACACAAGCTACTGTGTAAGCCCACTCAATAGTTACATTCAATAGAATGACAGAAGATCATAGAGAGCACAAGTCTTTGGTCTGGTGAGACTAAGAGAGCACTGTAGAAAATTATCCAAGGGTGTAATAATTATCATAATGGGATTTTACAGAAAACTGAGAATTAATATTGCCAGGTCAGGTCTGTTTTTGTATGGTGGTTGTGAAAGAGAAAAATAGAAAAAGTGTCCGACTGATGCATGTATTTGATACTTTAAACAATCTATTTGAAACTTCTTGACACAAAGATGATAGCCATCCCCTCGGTGGAGTACTGAAACACTTACATTGCCGAAATGTTAGATGTGTGGAGGAACATTTTGTCAAATTGGTATTTTCTATGACATTTTCTGGCTTTTAATATACTGGAAAGACCTATTATTATGCTATTATGATATCTGGTTACTAAATGGCCAGCTGGCTTCTCTAGACTTATTCCATTTGACTGGATTTGTTCTAGAATTCCATTGTACCCTGTTTGAATTAAATAAGAGTGACCAACACGGATGAAATTACCAGTCATAATGGCCAGGATTCTGGCAGGGGTTTGGGGGAGTTTAAAGAAGTCTCGTCAGTATAGCAGTTGGACATTGCCAGTGCCTCCACAATACTCAGTAAGATAAGGAAATCCTCTGTACTCAAGGAAAGGAAGATCTGTAAACACCCTACCAAAATGCTGACGCATGTAGGGAAACCTGGACACACTGTGTTTAGTGGAGGTTGTGGTTAGTGCTGCGTTAGGGAGCAGTTGGCCAGTGTTGTGTCTAAGCTTTGTGCTAGCTTTGGGGCTGTTAGCCCTCTAAGCTGAGCACCATTCACTGAGTGCTCCGTCCGCCTTCGGGAAATCACTGCTTCAGAAAACTCTCCATTGGAGGCCTGCCATTGTTACCTGGCAACCACCGTACACAACAGGAAACAGACTGGGGTTTTCAGTCACAGCGACAGAGAAAAAAGGAGCGCATTGATGGAGACAGGAAGGCTGAGTGAGAAGGGGGTGCAGGGTGGGCAGTGCACCCCTCGACACCTCTACCCATGTGCCAGCCTCTCCGTGCCTAACACCCCCTTCTAAACCCAGATGACAAAATAGTGGTGCTTTTTCAGTTGTTTTGCAGCCATTGTGATGTGATAATTTTAACTTTAGTACAGTAGCCTACTTGTAATTGGAAATACTGCTTTACTTTTGTGATATTATATCAACAAATATTAAATGCAAGGTTAAACTTATTGCTATTTATGGAAATGACCCTTCTGTACACATACATTCAAGGATGTTCAATTTCCTTCTAATTCATATATCCAAAACAAACCGGTGATTCAGCAGTTTGGCCAGTATTTTGTTGGTCATAGTTCTGTTTTGAAGTCTGTTCAGTGGGTGGAGTTACTTCCTGCTTGGTGGGCCCTGTCAGGGGTTAGCTTCAGATTGGGCCACAGTGTCACTAGACTCCGCCCTCAGTTTTTACGCTGCTATATTATTGTGGTGGGGGAGAAGTTGAGTCAGTCCGCTTGTGAATCCATGGAATGCTCTCTCTAACTTGTGTCCTGTTCTGTTTAAACATATGAGGACATGAGCCCTTGGACTGCGCCTCAGGACTACCAGGCCCAAATGACTCGTTGCTGTCCCTGTCCAAAGTCCTCCTTGTTGTGTTTCAGATGAAGTTGCTGCCTGACAATTCTGGCTGCCTCTACTCTCACCCCATCTGGATGGAAAAAGAGAACACAGGAATAAGTTAGAGACTAACTACCACAGCTCTGACCCCAGACACTGTTGGGGAGGACTGCGACACATCACAGAATACAAAGGGAGAAACAGCAATGTTGCTCGTCCCGCCGCCTCGCTCCCTGATGAGCTCCACACCTTCTATGCATGGTTTGAGGCGACCAACACAATTCCTTCAGTGAGACTTTCTGAGGACCAGGACGACTTCACTGTGTTTCTAACCACAGCTGATGTGAGGAGAGTTATTAAAAAAGTGAACCCATGGAAGTTCAGGGCCAGATGGCATTCCAGGCCGTGTCCACAGGGGGTGCACTGACCAACAAGCGGAGGTTTTTACCTCCATATTCAACCTCTCCCTGTCTCTGTCTGTAGTCCCCTCCTGCTTCAAACAGACCACCATTGTCCCTGTACCGAAGAAACCATCCATCACCTGCCTGAACAACTACTGCCCTGTAGCACTGACTTCTACCATCATGAAGTGCTTCGAACAGCTGTTCAGAACTCACATCTCCTCCACCCTTCCTGACATCTTGGACCCCTTTCAATTTGCATACCGCCCCAACAGATCTACGGACGTTGCCATCGCCCTGACGACACACACACGGCCTCTCCCACTTGGAAAAAGGCAACACATATGTGAGGATGCTGTTTGTGGATTTACAGCTCTGCATTCAACACTACTGTGCCTGCCAAGCTTGTTCCTAAGCTCAGGACCCTGGGACTTAACACCTCCCTCTGCAATTGGATTCTGGACTTCCTGGTCGGCCCCAGGTGGTGAGAATGGGCAACCTCACCTCCTCTACACTGACCCAGAGCACTGGTGCCCCACAGGGCTGTGTACTCAGTCCCCTCCTGTACTCCCTGTTCATGCATGACTGCATGGCCACACAGAGGTCCAACATCATCCTCAAATTTGCAGATGCTCCAACCATCCTGGGTCTCATCTCTGACAATGATGAGACTGCTTACAGAGAGGAGGTAAAGAACCTGGCTACATGGTGCCAGGACAACAACCTCTCTCTCTATGTCTGCAAGACTAAAGAGATGATTGTGGACTTCAGGAAGCGGCAGACGAGGGGTCATACACCCATACACATCGATAGAGCTGAAGTGGAGTATCCATATTTAAGTTTCTCGCTGTGTTCATCAAAGATGACCTTAATTGGTCCAGACAAGCGAACTTGGCAGTGAAAACTGCCCAAAAACAACTATACTTCCTGAGGAGGCTCAAGAAATTTGGCATGTCTGTAAAAACTCTCTCCAACAGGTACACCACTGAAAGCATCCTCTCAGGCTGCATTACTGCCTGGTACAACAGCTGCTCTGCTGCTGACCGCAAGTCCCTCCAGAGGGTGGTAAAGTCTGCGGAGCACATCATCGGCTTCCATCTCCCCTCCGTGCAAGGCATCTACCATACACGATGCCTGAGGAAAGCATGGAACATTATCAAAGATCTCAGCCATCCAGGCTGCCGTCTGGTAGACGCTACCGGAGCATCGGGGCATGCACTTCTAGACTCAAAAACTGTTTTTTCTCTCAGGCCATAAGGCTCCTCAACCAGCAACACTGATCCATGATCATACTGATCACACACGTACTTTCCGGATGCTCTTTCAGGTACTTTTAATGGGCATTAGAATATTGCCTTGCATGTACCATTCATAAGCATATTTACACTCATATGTATCTATAATACTCAATACTTCTATCATACTGTTCATACTCCCCATCCTACTCTTTCAAATTGATGCTAGTTTACATTTTTATGTATATTACTGCCATACTTGCCATATCTAAATGTTCAATAATACTACCCAGATTGCTGCTAGTTCACAGTACTCTTTTCTTTAAACTGCTGCTAGTGTACAGTTTCATGTATATTTTTTTTATCTGGCTATATTTTTGCTTATATTCTTCTCCTTAACTCTCACTACGTAGTTGTTGGGTGCCATGTCATAAGAATTTCATTGTGCAGAATGAGGCTGTGTTGTTTGGTGTATTTGACAAATAAACCTTGAAAACTTGAAACTTGAATCCTGTTCATAGACTGTCACAGCCCACATGCATTTATTAAGTATTATAATCTTGTACTCTTACAATCTTCACCCGGCACAGCCAGAAGAGGACTGGCCACCCCGCAGAGACTGGTTCCTCTCTAGGTTGCTTGCTCTTTGGGGGTTCAGGCTGGGTATCTGTAAAAGAAGTTTGTGACAACTGCTGATGTAAAAAGGGCTTTTAAAATAAATTTGATTTGATTCAGTGTTTTATACCAGATTTTTGTCCATATAAAGCCACAGGATTTGGGGCATATGCTACAGAAAGGAAAGCCAGTCAAGGTCTTTCCAATATGAGCTTGTCATACCAGGGATGTTAACTTACTAAACGATTGAGGCCACATATGGAACAGCAGGCAAGGTGAGTTGCATTGTGACATCTGTGACTGTGACTCCCACTGGGTCCTACTCTGTCTAGACTGAAGGCCTGCCAAAGAGAGGCAGAGCAGAGTTTTAGAAATGTAAACATGGCTCTGTCTGTCATAAACCTCTGTAGGGTTCAGGCCAAAAAAAACTATATACCTGTGGGGATTTGTTTTACATTCATTTGAGCCAGCTGTATAGCACCCTAAAGTTAGCTGAAGTTAAATTATTTTTTTCAAAAGATGCCTGAGCGTTATGACCTAGTCAATGGCCAGATGCTGGTAGTTTTTTTTTTTTTTTTTTTTTTAAAAACACAAGTCGATGACCATGACCCGGTCTGCTATTGCACAGTTCCACTGATCACATGCTGGTCGCTTTCATACTGTACCTAACTTGTTTAGACCCATTGAATCAAACCCTGGACCTCATTGTGGTCTACTTGAATATGGTGGTCTTGGCCACTTCCAGCTAGTGATGTGCAGTTTGTGAATCATTAGGATTTTTTAACAACTTGTTTCACTGACTTTCCTATCTGTTCAGTTTTGTTTTTCATTTGAACTGATTTCTACACCATGATCACTGGCAGGATTCCTACATGGTAAACCAAACAATGTTTTACATTCGCAGAGTAAAATAGATTATGCAGCAGCATTGTAAAGCCATGTTCATAGATGATAATTGGACACAGAGTGCAATTATGAAGGTAGTAAATTGATTATGTATTGTCATGATTGACACAGATTTATGGAACCAAAACATGCACTTTTTGCTGGAGTTAAAACTATTTGAAGGGTTTAGTGACTGGTTTAGTTTGATAGTTAGTTTGAACGACAGTTTCATTCACTCAGTGGCAAACTGCAGAGTTCTAAAACATCACTGGAAGGAGTCGAGCCCTGTACTTCAACTCAGTGCTCTTAACAACAGCTGTTTGTTTTATATTTGCAGAGAAAATGGGTCAAGCCACAGGCAGCAGAAGACATGTTGATAACTGCAGTTTTCGAGAAGAAAAATACAAGTTTTGGATATATAAAATGGAGGCATAATTGGCAAAATCCCATTTATTGAATATTGGATGATAGAAAGCTTTAGAACCTACATACAGAACCTCTGATGAAAATTTTAAAACAACTTGAGACCTATTGGAATTAATGACACAAAAGAATGCAATTACTAAATGAAAAGATTAATTATATCTTTCTACATGCCAAAAATCATAGTATGTAAAATACTATTCCCATCCCTACTTCCAACCCTGGCCCGCTATGTTTCAAGTGAAAATGCAATCTGACCTAAATGTAAGAAGTGATGCTGTGTATTGTGCTTATGTCTTTCGGGATTAGAAGGGTGATCTTCGACTCAACATTGCGGTAGCTAGCTACAGTACTAACAGTCACACATCAGCATAATGAGTGGCAGAGGACAGACATGGAGCAACAGTAAAGTGAGTCCATGTCTTAGATATGTAGGAAAAGGTCCACAAAAACTCTGGTGTGCAAAGTTTTTGTGATGAATAGAGGGAGAGGATTTCAGGGAACAGAGGGTCAGTGCTGTGTCAAATAAAAAAAAATTAACAGTCAGAGCCATCACTACTGCGGGGAAAGTTGAATATGATTCACAGGACCTTGTGCTTGGCAGGGTCCACTGAACATAAAAATATCAATGTTGTCTATTACTGAGGGAGATAAGGCATGAAGTGCATTCGGAAAGTAATTAGACACCTTCAGTTTTTTCCACGTTTTGTTACATTACAGCCTTATTTTTAAATTGATTTATTTGATTTTCTTCCTCATCAATCTACACAAAATACTATGACCAAGCAAAAACAAGTGTTTCGATTTTTATTTTAAATTTGCACATTTACTAAGTATTCACACCCCTTAACTCAATAATTTATTTTAGCACCTATGCAGCGATTACAGCCTTGAGTCTTCTTGGGTATGCTTAGCACACCTTTAAGCGGAGTTTCTCCCATTCTTCTCTGCAGATCCTCTCAAGCTCTGTCAGGTGTGCTAAGCATACCTAAGAAGGCTCATGGCTGTAATCGCTGCATAGGTGCTAAAATAAAGTACTGAGTCTTCTTGAGTATGTTTAGCACACCTGTAAGTGGAGAGTTTCTCCCACGCTTTAGAGATTGCTTCTAAAGTATTGCAAATGTGCAAATCACAATTTACAAATATATATTACAATGTGTGAACAGAAACTACAATTTACAAATTAATGTAACATCCACAAACAAAAGTCTCATGATCTGCAAATACAAAATATGATCCACAAATATTTTTCACTACCCATAAATAAACTCCTTTCTACTCAAAGCAAGGATTTGCATATAAAAAAAATGATTTGCGCTTATCCCTCACACCTTTGAACAGTAAATTCACTATTTGCGGATCATATTATATTTGTGGATTGGTTCCTATTTGTTTTTAACAATTTTGACTCAAGTTTTGCGATGTTTTTATACTACATAAAAATCTACAATTGCACAAATTCTACAAACAAATACATCATGATCTGTAAATAGGAAACGTGGTCCACAAATGTAATTCAGAATCTTCAAACAAACACATTTAAAATTCACAAACAAATACTTCACGATCTGTAAATATGAAATATACGGAAGCTACAGAAGCCCTGAAGCCCAAGTAGTAAAAAAAAAATTTGGGCCCAGAGACTAAGTTTATCTCGTTTGAACAACTTAGTATCTCGTTTGAACAACTTAGTATCGTTTGAACGACGTAGTAAAAAAAACATTTGAAAAAATGTTTTTTGTTTTTTTGCTAAGTCGTTCAAATGACTTGTTTGGATGACTTAGTATCTCGTTTGAATGACTTAGCAAAAAATATTTAGTAAAAAAGAAAAAACCTAAATTTTGAAATTGTTAAATTTTTTATTTTTTTACTACTAATTGTTTTTAAGTAGTAATTCTTTTTTTCAATTTTTTTTCCATCATTTTTTTTACTAAGTCGTTCAAACCAGATACTAAGTCATTCAAACGAGATACTAAGTCGTTCAAACGAGATAATCATTAGTATGTCTAATTAGGCCAAATTCATTATGCAGTAGCATTAAAAGGCCATGTAATGGTTGCTACAGCCCATCGTTCTTTGATTCCGTCCAGTGATGGGCCTATTATTGTTCATTAATAGTTATTTGAAACCCTAAAGCAAGGCAACCTTTGAACTCCAAAGCATTAAGTCAGAACAGTGAGCAATCGGCTGAATAGTAGCATGTTGGCATAAAGTGAGGACGCATCAAGTGTGCCATGACATTTTGCTCAAATGATAAAACATTGTATGTAATACAAAACAGGATTGTCCAATAAATATTCAATCCAGGCAACATTACAACGAATACAAGTTGTAGTCTTGTTTAAGTGCTTAAGTTGAACTTCTTGCATTGTAAAAAGAGAAAGTGTTGCTCACTAGTTGTGACCAATAGCAGCTAGTATACTAATTCACAGCCAAACAACCCTCCGCTATTCAAAATGAACGTACCGCCACGCTTATATAAACTGAGCTCTAGTCCGCTTTCGTCTTTAGAATATGCCTACTGCATCATTTCACCTCTCTATAAAACAAATATTTTTTGGACCTTGATCAAAGATCCGGGGCTAATATGGAAACACCCGGACAAACGTTACTGAATCAAATAGGACGGTTATTTTACCCAGAGCCATTATGTATAACAATTGGCGCTGCAGTGTGTGGAGTCTATGCATGTATTTTTTCGTAGTTTTTCGTATGTTTGTAGTCAAAGTAGCCCATCCATCCTCACCAGTTCATCCAGAAATAATAGGCTGGTTCTACGCAGATTAATAACCACTGTTTTAACCTAACACAAATCCCTATAGAAATAGGTTTGTAATGGCCATTTGATTGTTTTGTAGGCTAGTTCACACTAATCAGGAATGAATGCATATATAGGCCTATATATGTATATATATATATATATAAACAGAATAAATACATTGAACTATATATATATATACACCGCCGTCTTGGTGGTTCTAGTGTTCAGTTTATTTATTCTGTTTAGTGTGTACATTTTCGTTGATGTAGGATGTGTGTTGAAACGAATACACTCGTTAAAAGTATCCATAAGGTAGTGAACATTGTCGGGTGTTGCTAGAATGTTCTCCAGAGATCCTTACACCATTATATTTCAACTGCCCTGTAGTTGTATGAGCAATGGAAATGAAAACAATTTCAGGGACTTTTTACGTTTATATTCACCTCCTCGGACACATTTAATATTTTAAAATAAAAAAAAGTCAATAAAATAGGAAGTTTATTTTAATCAAATAGCCAGTTGGAACAGTTGGAGTCACAACATTTTTTAAATAATACCTGCAAACGGATTGTGACAATCACAAAGTTATAGCTTACCTTATTATTCGTTCGACAGCTTGCTAGACATTTGATTTCGAACGAATATGATAGCATGTTAATTTATCTTTGCTTACAAATAAATGAACATGACAGAAAACATTGTAATACGTTTTAATCAGCTCTGATAATATTATTAAATGTTACTGTAAATTGATTATTATACATACGTATAGTTTAAAGCACCTGACATATCCCTGGACTAGCCTACACAAGACAGGGTCTGGCATGTCTGTGTGTTTGTGTGTATGTCTACTGACATGCTACTTGCCTACTGTATGAGACAATACATGCACACACACTAGTTCATACAGTGTCATTAATTTAGTGTGGTGTTATGAATTGCATTGTGGAAACAAGGATAGTAGACAGGGAGGAGGGCGTAATAAGCCTGTAATGAATATGCAATAGCAATGAGGAAATGTGTTTTGGAAGGAAAGAAGAAAGGAAGGAAGGAAAAAAGAGGGGAAGGCAATGGCGTCGTTAGGCCTGGGCGTCCGAGGCTATAGCCCCGAGGCTTTTATGAATAGCCCCGGGGAAAATTACATCGAAATTTTCCTCATGTACATTCAAAACCCTGTACTTTCTGTCCCGGGGGGGGGGGGCAGAAATCACTTTTAATAAACAGTCAAATTCAACAACTCTTGTGTATTTATTGAATTGCGCTTACATAAATCGCTCACAAAGGACCGTGGAATTTTGGGAGATGGGATCGTTTACAAGTTGATGCCTTCCTCCCACACATAAGCGACAGGGTGATATTTATGGACCGAGGTAAAGTTGGTTTTATATTCAGAGATTCAACAGAAATTCAACAGACATTCGAAGTAAACATTTAAACGTTATAAACTACTTGCATTCTTCACTGATAACACTGACTGACTTATCAAAATATTCTATATTAGGTTGGACAACTTTTACAAGCCTTTATTTGATCAAACAATAAAACCTAGATTTTACACACATTCTGTAACATTGAAAAACACTATTATATCGCAATAACTTTTTCAAAACGTTTCAAATCATAGAAACTTCATTCCAAGTTCTAAATATTCTCCAACAGATGTCTTTTACAACCTTTAAATTGATCGAAAAAGTACACTTAGATTTTAAACACATTTTCAAAATTTCAAAAATACAGTAAAATCACAATAACTTTTAGAATTTTCATCATAGAAACTTCATTCCAAGTTAAAAATATTCTACCCTAGGGTTGACAACTTTTACAACCTTTGATTTGATACAGAAATCAGAACTAGAATCTTCAAAATTCTGCAAACTTTGAAAAACAGTTTTATTGCAATAACTATTTCAAAAAGTTTCATAGAAACTTCATTCCAAGTTCAGAATGTTCTTCAATAAGCTGGACAACTTTTACAACCTTTAAATTGATCGAAATAGTACACTTAAATTTAATACACATTTTCAAACGTTGAAAGATACAGATTAATTGCAATAACCGTTTAAAATTTCATCATAGAAACTCCTTTCCAAGTTCAAAATAATCTGCCCTAGGGTGGACAACTTTTACAACCTATGATTTGATACAGAAATCCCTACTAGAATCTTCAAAATTCTGCAAACCCTAACCCTAACCCGTTTTTCAAAAAGTTTCATAGTAACTTGATTCCAAGTTCAAAATATTCTCCAGTAGGCTGGACATGTTTTACATGTCTTTTTTTGAAAGTCACAGTTTTATTGCAATAACTTCACCACAAAGTAACATTGAAACCTCATTCCAAGTTCAAAATATTCTCCACTAGGCTGGACAACGTTTACAACCTTTAATTTGTTGCAAATCCTACACTTAGATTTTGTACACATTTTCTAACTTTGAAAATTACTATTATATCACAATAACCTTTTCAAAAAGCATCATAAAAACTTTATTCGAAGTGACAAATATTCTCCAGTAGGCTGCACAACTTTTACAACCTTTGCTTTTATCATACAATCACACCTTGAATTTATACAGATTTTCTAACATTGAAAAAGCAATAATATTATTGTACTATTTTATATTGGAATTTATTGGTATAATTTATTAATCTGTTCTCTGACCTTTTGTAACTTTACATAGTGGATTTCCATGTAACTTTCCCTTGTCTTTCAATGTTATGCCTTAGGTCAGTTCCAAATAGCAAATCAGAATTTGTTCTTAATTGGCTGTACTGTTAAAAATAATGGTGCAATATATTTGCATTCACATTTTATGAACATGCAAATACATAGCCCAAAAGGTAATGTACCCTTATAATCTTTACACAGCACAGCCAGAAGAGGACTGGCCAATCCCTGAGAGTCTGGTTCCTTTCTAGGCTTCTTCTTAAGTTTGGACCCTACTAGGGATTTCTTCATAGCCACTGTACATTAACTCTTGTTGGTTGCCATTTAGGGTTTCAGGCCTGGTATATGTCAAATCAGTTTATGACAACTCAATGTATAAAGGGCTTTATAAAATCACTTTGACCGATTGGTTGAAATTTTATTAAAATAACAAGAATAACAACCATGTCAAAGCCATTTCTTTATTCATCCTTTATTTGAAGTTTCGATGATACCTTTTGAAAATGTTATTCCGATATAACAGTAATTTCTCAAGTTAAAAAATGTGTATGAAATGTATGTGCATCATTTTTATAAAATCTTGTTGTGATTTCTGGATCAAATCAAAGGTTGTAAAAGTTGTCCACCCTAGAGTACAATATTTTGAAGTTTCGATGAAGCTTTTTGAAAAAGTAATTGCAATAATACTGCGTTTTTCAAAGTTTGCAGAATTTTGAAGATTCTAGTTTTGATTTCTGCATCAAATCAAAGGTTGTAAAAGTTGTCCACCCTAGAGTAGAATATTTTGAACTTGGAAAGAAGTTGTGATTAAACTGTATTTTTCAAAGTTTGAAAATGTGTTAAAAATAGAGGTGTACTTTTTCGATCAATTTAAAGGATGTAAAAGTTGTCCAGCTTACTGGAGAATATTTTGAACTTGGAATGAAGTTTCTATGATAATTTTTGAAAAAGGTATTGCGATATAATGGTAATTTTCAAAGTTTGAAAATGTGTATTAAATTTAAGTGTACTATTTCGATCAATTTAAAGGTTGTAAAAGTTGTCCAACTTACTGGAGAATATTGTGAACTTGGAATGAAGTTTCTATGATAATATGTTAAAAAGTTATTGCGATTAAACTGTATTTTTCAAAGTTTGCAGAAGTTTGAAGATTCTAGTTGTGATTTCTGGATCAAATCAAAGGTTGTAAAAGTTGTCCACCCTAAGGTAGAATATTTTGAACTTGGAATGAAGTTTCTATGATACTTTTCGAAATTGTTATTGAGATATAATGGTAATTTTCAAAGTTTGAAAATGTGTATTAAATTTAAGTGTACTATTTCCATCTATTTAAAGGTTGTAAAAGATATCCAGCCTACTGGAGAATATTTTGAACTTGGAATGAAGTTTCAATGAAACTTTTGGAAAAAGTTATTGCAATAAAACTGCGTTTTTCAAAGTTTGCGGAATTTTGAAGGTTCAAATTGTGATTTCTGGATAAATCAAAGGTTGTAAAAGTTGTCCACCCTAGGGTAGGATATTTTGATATTAGAATGAAGTTTCTATGATGAAATTTTAAAAAGTTATAAGATATAACGAAAGATATAACAGTAATTTTCAAAGTAATAAAATGTATGTGCATCATTTTGATCAAATTAAAGGTTGTAAAAGTTGTCAAGCCTACTGGAGAATATTTTGAACTGGGAATGAAGTTATTGCGAAGTAATAGCGTTTTTCAATGTTAGAGAATGTACATAAAATCAATGTTTGATTGTGTGATCAAATAAAGGCTTGTGAAGGTTATCCAACCTAATATAGAATATTTTGATAAGTCAGTCATAGTTATCAGTGAAGATTGCAAGTAGTTTTTAACGTTTAAATGTTTGCTTCGAATGTCTGTTGAATGTCTGTTGAATCTCTGAATATAAAACCAACTTTACCTCGGTTATTTATGTAAGGAATCAGCGCCTCTTTGTAATCCAAAACAGTTCTGAAGTTCCTATTTTCTTTATCTAGTTTATTTAATTTAGTTATTGTAACAGTAAAAATGCTGAGAGACAGATGTGTTTCACATTTTCAAGAAAATGTATGAACAACAACATCCCGCAATATCAATCAGTGGTTGATTGTAGGCTATATACATGATATTGTATACAAGTAGAGTGTACATACAGTATAGTGAACATGATAGTTA
>JACXGI010001375.1:63023-85372 GCA_016801175.1 Esox masquinongy
AATAAACAATTATCTGAGTCAAGCGTACAAATTGCTAGTTGGTTACAGTAGATATCAAGCCAATTCTTCCAATAACGTTTTTATAAACAGCTTACCAGTTTTCTGTATAGTTACTGTTTTCACCAGGACTTCAGGAAAGATCACACTTCGTAGCTCTCGAACCAAGACCTGACGTAAGACTAAATGCAAGTGCCTGATTGGCTGGAGTACAGGACAAGATAGTGTAAAGAAAGCTGGCGAAGAGATAACCCTATTAGCCTATTAGCCAATCCACAAATATAATGTGATCCACAAATAGTGAATTTGCTGTTCAAAGGTGTGAGGGATAATCACAAATCATTTTTTATATATTAAAATCCTTGCTTTGAGGTACAAGTAGAAAGGAGTTTATTTATGGGTAGTGAAATATATTTGTGGATCGTATTTTGTATTTGCAGATCATGAGACATTTGTTTGTGGATGTTACATTAATTTGTAAATTGTATTTTCTGTTTACACATTGTAATATACATTTGTAAATTGTGATCTGCATATTTGCAATAATTTAGAAACAATTCTGTCTCCATAGTATAAAACGTTGCAAAACTTGAGCCAAAATTGTTACAAACAAATAGGAGCCAATCCACAAATATAATGTGATCCGCAAATAGTGCATTTACTGTTCAAAGGTGTGAGGGATAATCGCGAATCATTTTTCATATATGCAAATCCTTGCTTTGAGGTACAAGTAGAAAGGAGTTTATTTATGGGTAGTGAAATATATTTGTGAATCGTATTTTGTATTTGCAGATTATGACATTTGTTTGTGGATGTTACATTAATTTGTAAATTGTATTTTCTGTTTACACATTGTAATATACATTTGTAAATTATGTCTTCGTTCCAGGATTTTGTGGCGGCTCAGCGAGACCAGTATGAGAGCTTTGAAAGGGCAGCCTTAAATGTTCCCAGTGTCTCGCAGTCGGACAGGTATGATCTCCAGCGCACAAGAAAGCGGAGAACCTTTGCAGACGAGAGTTTAGAACCAGGTGTGGTACTCGACGGGAGGGGGAAGTTTCAAATTTTCAAATCATTGACAACTTAGTGAGTTGTCTTGGTCATCGTTTCAAAGCCTACACTCACTTAACAGAGCTCTTTGGTGTACTGTTTGTGCCAGAAAACTTCTAACAGTGAAATAAGAGTAAAGGCCAACACACTGTCTGCTAAAAAGTCTACACACCCCTGTTAAAATGCCAGGTTCTTGTGATGTAAAAGAATGAGACAAAGATAAATCATGTCAGAACTTTTTTCACCTTTAATGTGACCTATAACGTGAACAATTTAATTGAAAAACAAATTGAAAGGCTTTGAGGGGAAAAAATAAAAAACTCACAATAACCTGGTTGTATAAGTGTGCACACCCTTAAACTAATACTTTGTTAAAGCACCTTTTGATTTTATTACAGTACTCAGTCTTTTTGGGTAGGAGTCTATTAGCATGGCACAACACTTGACTCACTCTTCTTTGCAAAAGCGCTCCAAATCTGTCAGATTGCGAGGACATCTCCTGTGCACAGCCCTCTTCAGATCATCTCACAGATGTTCAATTGGATTCAGGTCTGGGCTCTGGCTGGGCCATTCCAACACATTAATCTTCTTCTGGTGAAGCCATGCTTTTGTGGATTTGGATGTGTGCTTTGGGTCGTTGTCGTGCTGAAAGGTGAACTTCCTCTTCATCTTTCTAACGGACGCCTGAAGGTTTTGTGCCAAAATTGCCCGGTATTTGGAACTGTTCATAATTCCCTCCACCCTGACGAAGGCCTCGGTTCCAGCTGAAGAAAAACAGCCCCAAAGCATGATTCTGCCACCACCATGCTTCACTGTGGGTATGGTGTTCTTTGGGTGATGTGCAGTGTTGTTTTTGCGCCAAACATACCTTTAGGAATTATGGCCAAAAAGTTCAACCTTGGTTTCATCAGACCATAACACATTTTCCCACATGATGTTTGGGGGACTTGATGTTTGTTTTTGCAAACTTCAGCCAGGCTTGGATGTTTTTCTTTGTAAGAAAAGGCTTCTGTCTTGCCACCCTACCCCATAGCCCATTCATATGAAGAATACGGGAGATTGTTGTCACATATAGCACACAGCCAGTACTTGCCAGAAATTCCTGCAGTTCCTTTAATGTTGCTGTAGGCCTCTTGGAAGCCTCCCTGACTAGTTTCAATTTTGGAGGGACGTCCAGTTCTTGGTAATGTCTCTGTTGTGCCATGTTTTCTCCACTTGATGATGACTGTCTTCACTGTGTTCCATGGTATATCTAATGCTTTGGAAATTCTTTTGTACCCTTCTCCTGACTGATTTCTTTCAACAATGAGATCCCTCTGATGCTTTGGAAGCTCTCTGTGGACCATGGCTTTTGCTCTAAGATGCAACTAAGAAAATGTCAGGAAAATCCTACTAGAACAGCTGAACTTTATTTGTTATTAATCAGAGTCACATTAAATTATGGCAGGTGTGTAATGACTTCTATTTAACATGAGTTTGAATGTGACTGGTTAATTCTGAACACAGCCACATCCCCAGTTATAAGAGGGTGTGCACACTTATGCAACCAGGTTATTGTAAGGTTTTTATTATTCATTTTTCCCCCTCGAAGATTTCAGTTTGTTTTTCAATTGAATTGTTCACATTATAGGTCACATTAAAAGTTTATCTTTATCTCATTCTTTTACATCACATTAAAAATTTAGGTCACATTAAAAATTTATCTTTATCTCATTCTTTTACATCACAAAAACCTGGCATTTTCACTGGGGTGTGTAGACTTTTTATATCCACTGTAAGTTATTTGCGGGGTTCTCGCAGAATATTTTATTTTTGACATGATGTAGGCCTAGTGATTGTGCTGTAAATCCTGTATGATAAGTTATCTACAGGTGTTCTTAGGCCGTGTCCCTTTCTCGTAGAATTATTTTTTTACATGATGCAGTGATTGCGCTGTAAATCCTCTGAGTTATCTACAGGTGTATGTTTTGATCTACAACGGCCTTAATATTGGCGTGCATGTCATAACAAGCAATTGGTGGTGGTGGTGGGGGAGTGTTCATGTGTGCAAATGTTGTGTGAGTTTGGGGGTGGGGTGGGGCCTCCAAAGACTCTCATGCCCAGGGGCCTGGTAGTATGTAGATCCGTCCTTGCTTGAAAGTGTCCACAGAGAAACAAAACTTGAAACTAGCGAAAAATCCCCTTCAAAAGTTTAAGAGAGATGGCAACCCGATTACACATGTGGCTGCTGGTTCATCATCAGCAAAGCAGACAAAGTTGGATCGTGTATGCCTGGCGGTGACACCAGCAGAATTAAACTCATCGCTGGATATGTGGTGGAAGACATGAGACCGTTGTCAACAGTCGAGTCGCCTGCATTTTGGAAGCTTATCAGCAAAATACAGATCAACTCAACTAGGAAGCATACACAGATTTAAAGGACGGCACATCTTTGATGCAATTGCTTCAGAGATTTATGAAATTCATTCCTGATTTGGCCTTGGACAAAGGGTGGTAGCATCAGTAACCGACAATGGATCTAACTTTGTAAAAGCGTTCAGGATGTACCAACCGATGGAGGAAGAGGCGGATTACAGCGAGGATGAGGATGTTACATTCACCGACCTTAATGACGTGCTTTCACGATCAGCAGATGAATGTTGTGGTGGTGATGATGCTGGCGAACATATTGTTCTACCCCGCACCACAGATGTGCTGCTCATACAATGAATTTGATATCCACCAACGACATAGATAAATGGCTGTCATCCCACCCTGGTTAGTATAAGAGTTCCATTTTGTTCCATTTAGTTTATTCACTTTTATTTATTAAATTCCATGTATTTTGTAAATGTAATAATCTTTAATAATCTTCTTGTGTTTGCTATTTATTCATATAAATACAACATCCTTAACAGAATAGAAAACTGTCTACAAGAATGCCACACAGAAGTGCGGCGCTCTTTGGAGAAAAGTCAGCCAGTCATCGATCGCAGCAGAGCACTTAGATGAGGTCAGCACGAGAAAATTTCTCGTTCCCACAACTACCCGTTGGAATTCGTTTTATGAAGCGATAGCTAGGGTTATTGACATTCCCTTTTCCGACCTGAATGAACTGTGCACAAACTAGGACTTGCATGTTTCAAAAACAGAGAATATCAGTTTTTAAGGGAATACTGTTTGGTTTTAAAGCCATTTACTGTGGCACTGGACATTCTGCAGGGCGAGGACAACTGTTACTTTGGGACTCTTCAACCAACCTTAGAGGTTCTCATGGCCAAAACTGTGGCCCTCTAAGGTGACTTGTCACCAATGACAACAGGATTGTCGGCTGTCATTGTCGAAGCAATCAAACATCGATTTGCATCAACACTTGACTCAAAAGAAGCAGTGCTTGCAGCTGTCACCTTACCAAAATTCCGCTGGGTGAGAGGGGAGAGAAAGAGACAAAAATACAGTGTCAGCTAATCACAGAGTGCCTTGCACTAGAAGAAAAGGAGAAGCCAGCAGCAGTAACACAGCAGCCTTCACCTGAGTCTGGCCCTCTGACCACCACCACAGAGGATGATTATTTTTTTTTTGTTCAAGACCGTCTTTGACACTGGTGATGTTGACTCACAGCAACATGCCATGATAGAGTTAGAGGTTACAGAATATCTCAAGTCACCACATGACATGGAAATTCTTAATAAGTTCCAGAGAATAAAGAGGGTTTTTATGCACCATAACACTCCTACCCCATCCAGTGCACTGGTTGAGAGACTTTTTGAAAAGCTTCTGTTAATGAGGTATTTCCAGTTTTATTGAGGAATAGAAAGTGGCTTCGTTACTCAACATCAAGTAAGATAAAATATTTTATTTTCCGTTCATTCTTTCTGAGCCCTGAACCTTATTCAATAGATTTAACTACAAGAAAAATACATTTATTTAGTTTTAGGAAATTTGTTTTAGGCCAAGAGATGATAAACATTTCATTTAAGAATTTATTCACCCATATATTACTGTTTAAATAAGAAGCCTTCAAACTAATGCGTGGATGCATTCCATTGTAACCTTCTTTATGGGTACTAATTGCTTTTAGCTATGGATAGCCTGTATGCTTTGTTTCTTAAGTATCCACTGTAGGCTTTTGGGCATTATGCTAGAGTCTTGATTTTGGCACTTTATTTTGGAACTTTATAAGCCTTTTTGATATGTTATAAGCCTTTTTGATATGTTTAAATATGTGACACTTTATTTAGGCACTTTATAAGCCTATTTTATATGTTTAAACTTGTTTGAAATGAACGTTCTTCCTTAAATAAACACTGTTTTGCGTCTGTATCAATTTTCTAGCCAAATTTTTACAAAGTCAAACTCACTGTTATTAAAAGTAATTTTAAAAGTAATATAATAAGTAATAAAATACTTTGTACATAAAGTAATAATGTAACTTAATCGCACTACTCTTACTGAACAATAATAAGCAATAAGTAATGTGTTACTTTTTGAAAGTAACTTCCCCAACACTGGACGGCAGCACTAGCTCTTCCAGATACAGGACATGATACACAGAGTTGGGGAGTAACGGATTACAAAAAAAACAGTAACTGTAATCCGTTACGTTATCAACGAAAATATTGTAATCGGATTACAGATACTTTTGAAAAAATGTATGATTACTTTTGGATTACTTCAATTGAAAAAAAATAGGTGCGCGAAATAACTATGACACGTTGTATGTTTGAGTTTATTATTTAATGTTATAGAAACATCGTTATTTGAACCAAAATATGAATTGCACGCCTCAGTTGTGTGTGTGATCATCATGCGCACAAAGGTGGACGCGCATAACCAGTTTAGTTTTGGAGGAAGCGCTAGTTTAAATTTCTCTGGGTTTGGTTGGTTGAATGGCTAGTAAAAACAGAGTACATCTTCGATAATATTAGCCGAGTCATATAAAATGTTATTTAGTTATCTACTCCACGCATAATTCTCAGAACAATGATAGGCAATGCAAATACACCGAACAACACAGCCAGGAAGAGTTGCACCTAAGAACTTTTACAAGAATTGTTTAATAGATTAGGCAACTATTTATGTGATAGCTGTAACATGGTGCTGCCTTCAAGATAAAACATAATATGGAATTTACTACGACATTTGGGGAGGAAAGGTGTGTTGGGAAGCACTCTGCCAAAGGATGATTATTTGCATTTGACGCGGCCACTCTGAAAATTGTGTTATTGGTTATCATTGGCTGCTGACGTCATTTACTTTAAACTGAGCGTGCAGGTTGTAATCACAGTTTATTTCTTTCATTTGCGTTTTGAAAATCCATCACTGGTGGCCATAATAATCGCAGGGTACCTTCGCGCGGGTAAATCTTATTTCTATGCGGGTGTTCAAGATTGCAAACATGCATTCCCGTACGGGGTTTCTGCAACGTTTTGACAATGTTGGTTGTTGAGCAAATCATCAGACTACTGCAGATTTGGTTTATGCGCGAAAAGCTACGGATATCTTAATTTTTATATACAACAATGGCAATACCCTTTTCGAGTAATTGCCATTTATTTTTCAACAATGTTTTGAAGCAATTAAAAACATGAATCAAACACAAATAACAGAACAGGCTTAAGCATCATTAGATTTTGGTTTATGTTCAGATAAAAAGTCTGATTCTGGAAGATGAGGTTTATTGGATTAATTGGAATGACTGAATATCTGACCGACCTTTAGCATGCAATGTAGAGATGTAGCCCAATCATATTGAAGTAAAAAGCAATGGTTTAGAAACTCATTTCCAAAGACACTGTAGCCTACACAACCCATAAGGTAAAATGCGAATTCCGTTTTTGGCCAGCTATGTAAACTCTAACATTGATTGATCCCGCAAAAGGTGTTCAGTTGGTTATAGGCTATTCCTATTTGTTTTCCAATGCCTCTTAAGTAATCTAAAAGTAATTCAAAGTAATCAGATTACGTTACTGAGTTTGAGTAATCAAAACGTTACGTTACTGATTACAAACGTGGACAGGTAAATTGTAACTATAACGGATTACATTTAAAAAGTAACCTACCCAACCCTGATGATACACATACCAAAGCCACCCGCCCAGCTCCCATTCATTTCAAAACGATATGTAGCGTCAACTAGCGATTTGTGCAGCAGAAGCCTGAGCTCGGGTGAGCTTCGCGATTCTGGCTTGGGGAGCAGTGTACTATTTCGACGACATAACCAATCACCGCGGTTGCTGTGATGTTTTGCTGGGATCAACTTGCAAGTATATTTTGTCAGTGCGTCACATTAGCTAGAGCAAATAGGAAAAATAAATAGGTAACTGACATAAAAATGATTTGACATTCATTATGAGAATGGTGTCCATACGTTATTCCTCTAACAACCCTTCATCTCATGACCCGTTTCTGGCAAGTCATGACCAGTGTTGCCAACTCTCCGGAGTCAAACAAGCAACCGCAGCTTCAAAAACCAGCCCAATACTGTTATAGTGTGTTACGGTCAATGAATGAGCCTACAACATATTAAACTGAAGCCACTCAGAGTTTGAAACGCAAAACATGTATTTTAACATCAACAAGCAAATAATTCTTTACAAAAAATAATCAAACGTCAACAACGCGTATATGGAGGGCAGGCACCATCCACTCATCTCTGATCACCTGCGAGCAGAATATGAGAGGAGAGATAGAAAACGAGGGGACAGGAGCATAAAATACATTAGTACCATATGTATCTACTATTAGTAGACTATATATATACGAGTAGGTTATGTTATGCTTGTTTTTTGTTAAACATAAACTAATAATAGATTCTGCTTTGCAGTATCTGCACAGAGCTTTACTGTCATCACGGACCACTTGATGTACACAGTCTTTGTTGTACTTTTTGCCATACTTGGACCACTTTGTTGGCGGCATCGTTTGTGGAAATGTATCTAGTGCTATGCCATCTAATGTCATGAATGATAACTCATCATCACTGCTGTACTAAGTGTCTATAATATTCAATACTTCTACCATACTGTTCATACTTCCCATCCTACTCTTTCAAAAATTGCTGCTAGGTTACATATTTATGTATATTATTGCAATACTTACCATAGGCCCAGGGTTGGGTAGGTTACTTTTTAAATGTAATCAGTTACAGTTACAAGTTACCTGTCCACATTTATAATCAGTAACTTAACTTTTTTAGTACACAAACTCAGTAACGTAATCTGATTACTCTGAATTAATTTTAGATTACTTTCATATTAAGAGGCATTAGAAAACAAATAGGAATAGCCAATAACCAATTGAACACCTTTTGAGGGATCAATCAATGTTAGAGTTTGCATAGCTGGCCAAAAATGGAATTTGCATTATACCTTATGGGTTATGTACTGTGCCTTTGGAAAGGGTTTCTAAACCATTGCATTCTACTTCAATATGATTGGGCTACATCTCTACATTACACACACAAGGTCTGTCAGATATTCAATCCTTCCAATTAATCCAATTACCCTTGTTCTTCCAGAATTTGACTTTTTATCTGAACATAACCCAAAATCTAAGGATGTGTTAACCTATTCTGTTATTTGTGTTGTATTCATATTTTCTATTGCTTCAAAACATCGTTGAAAAATAAATGGCAATTTCCCGAAAAGGGTATTGACATTATTGTATATAAAAATCTGGATATCCATAGCTTTTCGCGCGTACACTCAATCTGCAGTAGTCTGATGTTTTGCTCCACGACCACCAACATTGTCAAAACGTTGCAGAAACCCCAGGCACGCGAATGCACGTTTGCAATCGTGAACACCCGCACACAAATACGTTATACCCGCGCGAAGGTAACCTGCGATTAATAGGGCAACCAGCGATGGATTTTCAAAACGCAAATGAAAGAAATAAACTGTGATTAAACACCAGCACTTTTAGCTTAAAGACAATGTCGTCAGCAGCCAATGGTAACCAATTAACACAATTTTCTGAGATGCAAAGCAAACAGAATCACATCTTCTAAACAATTCCTGTCTGAGTTTTTCAGTGCAACTCTTCCTGGCTGTGTTGTTCGGTGCATTTGACAAATAAAACTTGAAACTTCAAAAATATATAACACCAGGCCTATCTCTATCATTGTTCTGAGAAAGATACGTCTAGTAGATAACTGAATCACATTTTATATGGGTCTGCTTATATTATCGTAGATATAGTGTTTTTCCAGCCATCCAACCAACCAAAACCGGAGAAAATTAAACTAGCGCTTCATCGGTCACAAATCTGTTTCTGCGCGCCCACCTTCGCGCGCATGATGATCTCACACACAACTGAGGCGCGTTACTCCCCAACTCTGCATAGGCCTATCTATAATTTCAATACCACCACAAATATTGCTGCTAGTTTATAGTACTCTTTCTAAACTGCTGCTAGTGTACAGTGTTATGTATATTATTGCTTTCTCTTCTTGCTATATTTATGCTGTGTATATATTTTTCTTAATTCTCGCTATGTAGTTGTAGTGTGCTATGTCACCATTCATTAGCTTATTACACTCATGTATCTATAATATTCAATAATTCTACCAAATTGCTGCTAGTTTACATTGTTATGTATATTACTGCCTTACTTGCCATATCGATAATCAATAATAGGTTAATACCCAGATTGCTGCTAGTTTACAGTACACTCTTTTAAACTGCTGGTAGTGTGCAGTGTTATGTATAGTGTTGCTTTATTTTTTTTGTCTGGCTATATTTTTGCTTATATATTCTTCTTACTCTCATTACGTAGTTCTCGGGTGCCATGCCACAAGAATGTAATTGTTTAGGATGACGCTGTGTTGCTCGGTGCATTTGACAAATAAACGTTGAAACTTGTAACATCGCTTGGAATTCTAACTTTATTTTTCGCCAATGGGAGGGAGGTGGGGGCAGGAAAGATCCACATGGGGATTTGTAGTAGAGCGAATTACACTACAGCACTTGTATTATTGTGAGGCTGTGAGCAGTGTCAGTCAATGGATTTAGGGAAAGTAGCGACCATAAATGTACAAAAATGCAGTCGCTTGTCAGATTTTCCTAACAAGCGACCAAACCTTTTAAAACAAGCCCAAAAAACAGCAACCCGCGACCCGTGACATCAACACAATAGACCGAAATATGTGACGCATCATAATCCACATAAAACCTAGAGGCAAAATGCTTCATTTCTGACCTTAGCTAACGTTTACCAGCGCGATCATTCTGAAATCCTTGTGCTGTTGTGATGAAATGATGTGTTACATATCTTCCTATGCTAGTCGCCATTAGCAAGTAGCAGTGCAGTAACAAATACATTGTTTTGTTTTACTTATAGAAATATTACTAATAGTTAGCTTAGTTTGTCGACGTTACTGTCAATTTCAGACCACATGTCATTTTTATGGATGAGCATTAAAAGGGCAGAAGACCACTACAAGTGTAAACATTAGCAGAAGTGCAGCAAAAGTGAAGGTTAGAAGTTTATCCTGTGTTGGTGAGTGTAGCTAGCAAGATACAAGAAAAATTAAAGCTGCAAGCAGTATTTCAGGGGGCCAAGAAGGGCACAGGAAGCATTTCACAACATGCTGCCACTAGAGAAATATTTTTTGCTATTTGAAACTGCCAAATGCCGCTTGTAGTCAGGATGTCCAATCGTGGAAGAGGAAATCAAAACAAAACCAAACAAAAAGACCTTGAAACCAGAAAAGGAAGCAGGCAACCCTAGTTCAGCCGGCCCGTGATTAGAAGGGATTAATATTAATGTCCCTGGCTGGTTTCAATCCGCGGTTTTCTATGTGGCAGACTGTCTTTAACCATTACGTTATTTAAACAGCGGGAATGCAACTTTTACCTCAGCCATTACATTTTTGCTTAAATAACGTGGACAACAGAACATTTATTAACGGAACTAAAGTATATTCTTGCACAAAGATTACTGGAGATGGCTAGCTAATAGCTGTACCTATAATGAAAACAATGACTCCAATCACTCCATGGCTGGTTAGTTTCCTTAGAAAATAATAAAAAAAGGTCACGTAATACAATTATTCTTTTAAATATATGAGAACCATGGTATTACGGGGTGGATATATATTGTTGTGCGGTGGCTGAAGAGTACAGAGTGGATAAATATTTCTGAGAGAAACAATTTGAAATGTCTGAGAGGGGAATTGAACTGGGGACATAACATTGAAGGTTAGGGATGTTCCCAGTAGACCACAGGGCCTGCTAGTAGTCAGTGCACCTCCGTTTAGTCTCCAAATGCAAGTTTTATCTCAGCCATTACATTTTTGTTGAAATAATGTGGGCAACAGAACGTTTATTAACGGAACTAAAGTGTATACCCTTGTACAAAGATTACTGTAGATGGTCGTCCATACAATAACAGTTAAATAGCTAACCACTATGCTATGTGAACTACGAGGAAATCGAAAGCATTGGCTGAATCTCAAATTGCATACTACATACCACGTAATACAAGTATGTACGTTGTGGATGGTGATGAAGTACGTACTGTTTTGTATATAGTAAGCTAGAATGTCAGTATTGGTACCGATTGGGACAGACTACCTCATCATAAAATTCCATCTTGACATTAGATAATTTTTTCACGCATTAACATCACGCCAAGTTTGAATATTTAGCTAGACACCATTAATCATTGTGTTAAACTGACTAATATTTCTTATTAAGTTTACTTCCACCACAAATAGCGTCTATGAACTGTATGGCTTTTATTATCCAGTAATAGACCTAATAAAAGCCATACAGTTCATAGTATCTGCTTACTATTTGGAGTAGTCATAAGTTTGAGCAATTGCTAGGGAGACTGAAGTTGAACTTTACACTGCCAAAGCTATTTCATTTCATGGCATAACAACGTTTGTTTTTCTTTCATTCATGAATGACATTGATACAATAATTATCAATATAGGTGAAGATAACTGAATATTTCGTCAAGTGAAAAGACAAGAGAATTGTGGATCCCTTCCTCTTTTACTGCGCAAGGGGTTTTGATCTATATTACCCCAAAAAGCATACACGGATGGGAGCAACTGAAGGTTGTAGCCAGTGAAGTTTTTGTCTATTCTGAACAAATCCTAATGCATAATTTGTTTTGTTTGTGGTGAGGCTTGAACAACGGTTGGCTGCATGGCAGTCCGTGTCTCTAACCACTATGCTATTTAACGAGGGGTAGTCCGACACTCACTCAGTAAGAGATATTCGCTCTTCTTGGCCGGCTCTGCTTACGCGGTCCAGCAAAAACAATGTGTGTATAGATTGGAGAATGTGTGGGTGTGTTATGTGTAGAGATACGGGACATAGTGTTTGTGGGGGTGGAGTGTGATTTCTTGGATTAAAATAGGAATATCTGTATGCTGAGTGACAGAAGAATGTGTGTGATTTTATGTGGCGATATGAGTGTGTAAGGAGAGATGAGAGAAAGTGTATTTGGAGGGATGGAGTAGAGGGTAGGGTAGGAATATGTGTGTGGAGCAGAGAGTGTGTCTTGGTGAGGAATGGGGGGAGGAGACTGTGGATTGTGTGTGAAGAGAGAATATAATGTGTGTGTAATAGTGGAGGGAGGAAAGCGTATGGACGTAAAGGAGAATGTTTTTCGGAGGTTGTGGCAGAATTTCGGTGAACATCCTAACATCTGTGACATTTATAGCTGCTATAAAGCCATTACATTGTGTATAGATGCAAAGTTTCAAAGACGTTAGCCACCTTGCGTTAGCTACCTAGCATTAGCGACATTGCGTTAGCCACCTAGCGTTAGCAACATTGCTTTAGCCACCTAGCGTTAGTAACATTGTTTTAGCCACCTAGCGTTAGCCACGTAGCATGAATCACCTTGGGTTAGCCACATAGCGTTTGCCACATAGCCTTGAACTTGCTAGCCACATGAGTGAGAGCTAAAATCCTCTTCCTTTAAGCGTCACACGCACACGCAGTGGCCAAAATGATATGACACCCGAGTTGAATTCCTAATACCATTGACTTTGAATGGGAAAGGGTTTAGCTTGTTAAGCTGAAGAATCCTTGGCTCCATCGATTAAAACAGTTGCAAACAATGAGTGTCATTTACCTCATTTAGTGATTAAAATCTCTAGAATGATTCATGTCTAACTTATTGGGCTGCTTTTTGGTGAATTTCTTAAAATCAGTGAGGTTTATAGTGCCACCATAAGAGCTAGCTGTTCGTACCTTTCAGGGTTCATTCTTGGCCTTGGGGTTTATCTGTAAAGCAAGTAACATCTTTCTTGGATAATCCTTTTAGGATTTATAGCCACCACTATGTCAAATTCAATTGCAGATTGTGGCCACATCATTTGAGTTATCAACTTTCTTTATAGACTTTTAAAGATAATGGTCCACAGATCCTTCACAGCAAACAGCATGCCAATCCATTCAATGGTCTGGGAGATGTCATTAAAGATGTCAAAATAACACAAAACATAGGTGAGGTTTATAGTGCCCCATAAGGTCATTCTGTACTTCTACTGTCCATTTGTGGCAGAGATGTTAATGGACATGATTCGTTTGTAGCTCTCGGATATTCCCATGGAGATTTATGGCCTTATATAGTCATAGACCCGCCTACTTCAATTTCAGTCACTGATTTTGGCAGTAGTGTTTGAGCTATCAAGTTTCCTTATGTAACTTTTAAAGATAATGGTTCAAAGGTCCTTCACACCAAATGGCATGCAAATCCGTTCAGCGGTCTCGGAGATGTCAAGGAACGAGGGAAATCTAAGGGACAGATAAGAAAGACCCAGAGACTTTTTTGGTCAGCATGAGAAGGGGCATATCTGGAACTTGGTTGCTTGACTCTACGACATTCGGTTCATGAGATATGAGTTTCATTTTTTCCATTTTCAACTGAGTGCTATGGCACTTTACAATTAGGCATAGTTTGAAGCGTTTTGAACTAGAGGGGACTGAGCTATGGGCCTCTGAAAATGGCCCTGGAGAAGAATAGAAATAATTAAAGCTGCAAGCAGCATTCAGAGGATTTCAGTATTGAACCTACTACCCAGATAGCACACATACATCTTGCCGATGTCAGCCTAAGATCGCATAAGATTGGAAGATCGAAAGCAGTTTAGAGCGTCGAGTGGAGGTCGGCTGTAAGTGTGAACAATCGAAACAAATGTGTTGCCAGGAAATGGGTCTGTGATTGGCGGTTCTATGCTTTTACTTTGCACAATCCTGCGCAGTCTTTTCTGTGGTCATTTATTTCCTGACCTTAGTGAGATACAGACCAGATCCGCTAGCGACAAGATATCTTTGCTGCAAAACATTTTTCATAGAATATAAGGTGAGTACACAAACTCTATCTCTAAATCTAGTTAGCTAGCTTAGTTATATATGTAGCTAAGCAAATTGTGTTTCTATCTTATAATGTGAACAACGTGTGCAGTGTAGGTAGCTAGCTAACTGGCCTAGTCCACACGTACACAGGTATTTTTTCAAACAGGGGTTTTTCTATGAGTTTTGGCCTTTCGTCCAAACGCAAACTGCATTTTAGGTCACTGAAAATGGACCTTTTGAAAAACTCCTTCCAAGGTGAAAATATTCAGAAAGTCTATTTTCAGTGTTTACAAGGAAAACTGAGATTTTGGCTTGTAACGTCAGTGTGCGGCGTTATCTCCTGTTTGACGTCAGAGTGTGCGCCGTTATCCCCTTTGTTTACATGATGCGATTTTGTGCAATGGTGGATGTAGCCAAAATAGTGCTGGTTTTAATCTTGCTAACAGGACTTTTTACATGTTTACACAAATGTACAGTTACTCTCCCACTGTATTGAGGAACAGAAGCAAATGACTGGTATTCCGATGGACTTGCATGGTGGCCCCCTTATGCTGACAAAGCCTGGATCTTAAACACACTGTTCAGATCTCCCCACAACCAGCCAAGGGATGGAAGCAAAACCCAGCACGAGTACTCTTTGAAACAAGTAATAATCTGTGTACAGTCCTATTCATTTTTCAGGTGTATATATTTGTAATACTACACATACTTAATATTTTTATTACCTTCATTAACTGTGCATGGTCCTTGTCATCTGTTACAGAATTTTTCACAAGATTGTGGAGCGGTTGGAAAAGTCATGTGTGACATCATACCTCAACACTGACCAGGAGCGAGAAGGCCAAAGAGGCCGACAACGTATCAAGTGAGAAAATCTTAGTTTTTTTATTTTATTATTTTAGCCCAAATTAGGAAAATATCAAGTAGTCATATCTGAGTAAAATATATCCAAATGGACAATTACTCTCGTAAAATATATATTGACTAAAAGTATTTGGTAAAAATAAAGCCTTTTCAACTACTTTGTTGCTGAGACTGAAGACAAACCACCAAGATGGCATCAGTAGTGGTAAGTGATACAGAAGGGGCAAAAGGGTAAGATATGAAGTAACATTAAACTAATTTTGATGTTTGTTCTTTAAGTCACTAGCCATCCAAGTCTAAGTTCCAGTCAACTGAGTGGAGCTGGTTCACAGGCCAGACCTGCATCAGCCTTTCCAGGATGTAGGTGTCTCTTACAGATGGTTTATAAATGTTCTACGTACTCTGCCTTTCATATGTTTGATCACACTTGCATTATTTTTGTTCTTTATCGAATCACAACAGTTTGTTGGATGGATGAAATGGAGACCAGAAGTTGGGCAAAGGCCAGGGGGCACATTTATCAATGAGCCCGCTGGCCTTTGCCCAAAATGTGTACATACGAACAAATTTAGTGTTAGGGTTAACCACAGATTAGTGTGTATGCACGCTTGATAAAAGAGCCCCTAGGACTCAGAGCTTCTTTACCAGGATCTAATTACTATGGTTTGTACATTTGTAGATTAAGTAGTTTGTTTGAAACAGTATACAGCTAGAATTTGAACATGCATGAAGCATCTAGCCAGATACAGTGTCATGAGTTTGGAGAGTTGGAGCCAGGCGCAGGATGAGATGAACAAAGGGTTTTATTTTACCCAAAATATAAGGCACGTAATGACACAGTATTCCACACAAACGCACTAGGCCAATATAAAATAACAAACACACAACAGGGGTATACTTCCATCAGTGACAGACAAGGAATGACTGAAAGAATGAACTTAAATAAACATGGTGATTAACCTAACAGAAAACAGGTGCGCACAATGGACATACATATGGACATGTCACGATCCAGGGCCGCTTGGAAACCAGAACATGGCACATGGTCCATGACACAGCTTGACCACGATTTTCATATCTCATATTTGTGTCCCAACAGCGAGTTGGAGGCCAGGAGTGGAGGTCCAATCTACAACTTCAAGTCAAATTGAAGGAAGTTACACTCCCGCAAGTAGGTTGAATGAGTATAACACAAAACAACAATCCTGTAGTCCTGTTATACTTTCAGTGGTACTCAGTCCTGTCCTTGTCTCTTCTCATAGCTCCAAGACCTTGTTTTCAGACCTGTGAGCAATGTGTCCCACCAAACTGTACAGGTACTTGTTGTTTAACTGAGGCATTATGATGACTGCACCAACTGCATCTCTATTAACGCTCCTAAACGAGCATGTAGAATGGCACACTTTGGCTGCCCCATGTGGCAAAACTCACATGTGGTTTTTAGACACTTCACATGTGATTTATTAAAGCATTCCACATGTGGAAATTCACATTACTTTCACATGTGGAATTTTACATTACTGTTCTCATGTGGAGTTTCACATTACTTTTCACATTTACTTTTTGTCTTACATTTCATCACTGTCACTTTCACATTGACAAGATTCAACACTACACTACCCCCTCTCTTGTGTTCGATATTGACACCAATACATATAAAAGAAATGAGAGCAATATGTAATACAATTAAAGGTTTATTTCAAAGAAGTGGATGCTGATAAAAATCTGAAAAAATCTGAAAAATCCAAAGAGAAAATCCACAGAGACGTCAGTGAGAAGATCCAACGAGATGTTAGTATTATTGCTAACAGTAGCATTGTTAGCTATTTTTAGTGCCCTTGCATGCTGTTCTATTGGATTAAATTATCATGGCAACATAGCATTCCACTAGATATTTCACTGTTACTGTGTAACGATTACCCAATTTTTCGATTTGACCTTCAAGTTTTAGGACACGATTCGACTTGATTTTCGATTATCTACTTTTTTCCCAGTGGTGACTACACTGCTGTTAAGACCATTGGCCCTGTTTTGTAAATAAAAAACAATTGCTTTTTGCCGGACCGCGTAAGCGGAGCTGGCCATGAGAGCGAATGTCTCTTACTGACTGAGTGACTGAGTTAGTGACAGACTGACTACCCCTTGTTAAATAGCGTAGTGGTTGGAGACGTGGACCTGCAATCGCTAGGTGCTGTGTTTGAATCTACCTGGGTAAATTTGGTTTTATGTTCGATATTCAGAGTTTGCTTGTTAATAGCGCTCCCCAAAAACTTCCTACAAAGACGACAGCGATATATATAGAATCAGGTGAAGGTAGAGAGCAAGGTACACCCTTTGGTTTGTCTGTTTCGTTCCGTTTTCAAAAAACTATTTTACGTTACATTCAATGGAGGGATATTACGCGGGTAAGGCTAAGGGACCGTCTTAAAAGTGCATTCGCCAGAAATCATTATTTCAACATTTTCTTTCTTGTGCTTCTATTTTTTTCTCCACATTTCTAATTAAAAAATGTGTTATTATTTGTTTATACTAAAAAAATATAAACACAAGCTAAATCATTATACAGATTATGATACTATCCAAGAGACATATTAGCTCTAAATCAATTTGTTTTGATCACTGACATTCCTTGTCCCAATTCCCCCCTTATAAATAGCTGTTTTTCCTTCTGCTTTCATTTCTCATTCTAAACTGCATTTTTCTAATAGCTCAAAACACATATCAGCTAGAGATGTACAGAAAAGTTTATGTTCCTTTACCTGTCCTTACAAAGGTACACCTCTCATTTTCCCCATTATTTGTCTTCATTTTTGTAAAAATGTTTACCTTATTACAACTCTAACATATAGATGCGTTTTACAATAAGTTTCTATCCAGGTGACATGTGCCTCTAAAAACAATTGTATATCCATCTATGCAATACCTTTTTAATAGCTCATTATCCATATGAGATGGAGATCTACAAACAAGTGTGGTGTGTTCCTGTACCTATCCTCTCCAAGGTACACCAATATTCAAAAGTCAATTCTCTGTATTTTATATTAAAATATATGTATCAATACAACTCTATTACCAAATATAGATACCTTTAATATAACCTTTTTAATAATTTCCTATCAAGAAGACATTTATATTGGTCACTGACCTTCCTTCACCAGGGTACAGTCTGTGGATTTGTCATTTTCAATTTCGTTAATTTTAGTAGCTTTTGTCCTTCTCTAACGCTATTTTTAATAGCTCACTATCCATATGAGCTACAAATCTATAAACACGTGGTGTGTTCCTTTAACTTTCCTTTATTATACAATTCTCTGTATAACATTTACTAACTACAGTTTTGTTATTACAAATCAATTACCTAATTTACATGAACTATATTTAATAGCTTCTAATCCAGATGACATGGGCTTCTAAAACCACTTGCATTTTGTTCACTGACCTTCCTTGTGAAGAGTACGCCACTTAGTTTTGCCATTTTCAGTTTTGGTGAATTTACAGGAATTTATCTTTCGAAACAACTCTTTTTTAATAGCTCAATATCCCTATGAGTTAGAGATCTCAAAACAAGTGTGGTGTGTTCCATTACCTCTACTCTGAAAGGTACACCTCTTCTTTTTTCCAAATTCATTATCTTGATTTCATTTTAAAATTACATGCATTATTACAACTCAATTACCTAATTCACATGAACTATTTTTAATAGCTTCAAATCCAGATGACAAACACCTCTAAAACCACTTGCATTTTGTTCACTGACCTTTCTTGTCAAGGGTACGCCCCTTACATTTGCCATTTTCCATTTCGGTGAATTTACAGGAATTTATCTTTCTAAACAACTATTTTTTAATAGCTCACTATCCATATGAGTTAGAGATCTACAACAAGTGTGTTGTGTTCCTGTTCCTCTCTTCTGAAAGGTACACCTCTTCTTTTCTCCAAATTACTTACCTTTATCTTATTTTAAAATTACATGCATTATTACAACTCTATTACATAATTCATATGAACTATTTTTAATAGCTTCCAATCCAGAAGACATGTAACCTATAAAATCACTTGCATTTTGGTCACTGACCTTCCTTGTCAGGGGTACGCCCCTTAGATTTGCCATTTTCGATTTCGGTGAATTTACAGGACTTCATCTTTCGAAACCACTCTTTTTTAATAGCCCATTAGTTTTGCCATTTTCAATTTCAGTGATTTTATCAGAATTTATCCTTCTATACAATCCTGTTTTAATAACTCACTATCCATATGAGTTAGAGATCTACAAACAAGTGTGGTGTGTTCTTTTCCGTCTACTCTCACAGGTAAACCTTTTAATTTTTATACCAAATTTTGTGCAATGTTTCTAATTTTTGAAGTGTTTTTATTTTTTTTAATTATTATTTTTTGTTTGTAAATTGTTTTCATTCTTTAGTGCGGAGGTGTCAAACCGGTTCCAAGGAGGGCCGATTGTCTGCAGGTTTTCACTCTCAGCTTGTACTTGATCGATTAATTAGGTCACTAATTGGTTAGTTTCTACCCTCACCTGGTTGTTTAGATCTGAACTAGGAACTAATTTATAGGAAAAACCAAAAACCTGCAGACACTCGGCCCTCCGAAGAACCAGTTTGACATCGCTGCTTTAGTGTACTCAGAATATGCTTGATTTCTAGCCAAAGATTTATGCAGTTGCCTTGATGGACGGAAGGTGGAATCTGAGGACCCTTACTGTGGACACTACAATGTGTTTCAGTTTACCTCTGCAGTGGGCAGACACAGACCCAATCTAGATGTTTATGGAGGAAAATGAGAATGGACTCTGTGATTGATGTATAGAGTCAAGTCGGAATTGACTGTGAGGTTTTTAATAGCTCACTATCCAACTTTGTTTTCAGATGCCACAACTCTTGCAATTTTGTCCTCTCACTTGAGATTATGGGAGATGATGGACGCTAGGAACCTTGTCTAATTTATCTGTAAGAAATGACCCATCAATGTGAAGAGGAGAAGTTGGGACATTTTCTGATGTCAATATCCACCTCCACTATTTGGTCTGTGTTTAATTCCAAGTTATTTTGACTGCAGAAGGTATATATACCTAATTCTCCAATTGCTTTTCTGTTCAATCAATACTGACACTACAGCTACCTTTGGTGGATTCTATTGTTATGTCGCCTGCAAATTAACATTTAAAAATGTTTTAAATTGGGAATGGGAGGATGCTGTCACAGCTGAAGGAAGGCAGGACACGAGGAGCAGAGGTATAGCAGGGTAAAGTCCTTCTAATTGTAACAACAAAACAATAAAAGGAGAGGCAAGCCACGAAATAATGCACCACACAACTGGCACAAACAATGATCCACAACAGGAAGAGCAAAAAGACTTAAATAGCGTCCCCAATTAGAGTCAACAAAGGTGCATAGAGGCACCTCTGCAGTCCGACTCTGCCTGTGGTCCCCAGGCGCATAGAGATGCCTAGAGGCCCCTAGCCAGGACCTGTCACATGCTCCACTCATCATCAAAATCTTCATCTTTTGATGTGAAATAGAACAAGACCAAACATGGACATAAAGAACAAGATTACAGTTCAGTCAATAACTTATTGTTATTGTAAAAATGGTCACAGTTCAACATTAAAAATGTAGTTGTGTTATGTATACATTGCACGAATATTGGAATAAAAAGTAAAAGTTGTACCATTGAGAGTAGAAGGAAAAGAACACACCACACTTGTTTGTAGATCTCTAGCTCATATGGATAGTGAGCTGTTAAAAATAGATGTTAAGAAAGATACATTTCTGTAAAATCATTGAGATTGAAAATGGAAAATATAAGGCGTGTACTGTTGACAAAAACAAATGCAATTGGTTTTAGATGTCCATGTCATCTGGATTGGAAGCAATTAAAAAGTTAATGTGAAAGAGGTAGAAGAGTTGTAATAATGCGTGTAATTATAAAATAAATTCAAGATTATGAATTTGGAAAGTATCAGAGGAGTACCTTTCAAAAGAGAGGTAATGGAACACACCACACTTGTTTGTAGATCGCTAACTCATATGAATAGTGAGCTATTAAAAAAGAGTGGTTTCGAAAGATAGTCCTGTAAATTAACCAAAATTGAAAATGGTCAAACTAAGGGGCGTACTCTTGACAAGGAAGGTCAGTGAACAAAATACAAGTGGTTTTAGAGGTACATGTCATCTGGATTGGTAGCTATTAAAAATAGTTCATGTGAATTAGGTAATAGAGTTGTAAGAATGCATGTAATTTTAAAATAAAATCAAGATAATGAATTTGGAAAAAAGAAGAGGTGTACCTTTCAGAATAGAGGTAATGGAACACACCACACTTGTTTTTCGATCTCTAACTCATAGGGATAATGTGCTATTAAAAAAGAGTGGTTTCTAAAGATAAATTCCTGTAAACCAAAAACGGCAAAACTAAGGGGCGTACCATTGACAAGGAAGGTCAGTGAACAAAATGTAAGTGGTTTTAGAGGTCCATGTCTTCTGGATTTGAGGCTATTAAAACTAGTTAATGTGAATTAGGTAATAGGGTTGTAATAATGCATGTAATTGTAAAATGAACTACAGACAATGATTTTGGAAAAAGCAGGAGGTGTACCTTTCAGAAGAGAGGTAAAGAAACACAACACACTTTTTTGTAGATCTCTAACTCATATGGATTGTGAGCTATTAAAAAAAGTCATTTAAAAAGTCATTCCTGTAAATTCACTGTAATCGAAAATGGAAAATCTAAGGGGCGTACCCTTGACAAGGAAGGTCAGTGAAACAAATGCAAGTTGTTTTAGAGGTCCATGTCATCTGGATTTGAAGCTATTAAAAATAGTTAATGCAAATTATGTAATACAGTTGTAATAATGCATGTAATTTTGAAATGAAAAACACAATAAGTTTCGAAAAAAGAAGAGGTGTATCTTTCAGAATAGAGGTAAAGGAACAGACCACACTTGTTTGTAGGTCTCTAGCTCATGTGGATATTGAGCTATTAAAAACGTATTGTAAAGAAGGATCAATTCTGATATAAACACCGAAATGTAAAAGGGCAAATCTAAAGGTCAGTGACCAACATACAAGTGGTTGTAGGTGTATATGTCAACTCTATAATAATCTATTATAAAATGAAATAGAT
>JACXGI010001376.1:0-26339 GCA_016801175.1 Esox masquinongy
ACATCGACTGCCACTCTGCCTGCGCCTGGTTCCTCCTCTCCACCACTACACAACCCTGACACTCAAATTAAAGCCAAGAGACTGCATTATAAGCCAGTATTCATTATTTAACTGTAACTTGAATATATTTTGGTAAACAGCCAAAATAACAAAACTTGTGTCAGTGTACAATTATTTCCGGTCCTAACTGTACGTGCTTTGTTTGCGCTCATAATTGAGAAACATTATTACCTCGTCCACATCACAGTGACTACTTCTAATAATGGAAAACCATGTAGACAACCAGTTTTGCACACGCAGAAGAAATGCACTGTTCTTCTCTCTTGTTTAATATTTCTAGCGTTTTTTCCCCCCGTTTTCTGATTAGCTGTATGTGGACATACATATACAAATTATGGATTCAGATCTACTATTGTTGGGTAGCTAGGGCTGAACATTTCTCATCACATTCTACATAAGCAGTGAAGACAAATATGACTAAAATAATTAATTACAAATAATCATTCTCATATTGGGATACTTTCACAGGTCTTTAAACTCCATTTGAAATTGTTAAATAATCTGTGGTATCTCAACATAAAACATTAATTCCATTTGGCTATTTTGTTAAAATTGGAAATGAAGGGAAAAATTAGAGACAGGGCAGAATGTAAGCTAATTTCATTAGGGGGGACATTTTTCTCTTGCTCCAAAACCTGTATATATTGTTCTGCATTTATGGTGCCTTGCACTTCTGTGAAGTGCAAGTCACCCATGCCATGTGCACTAATGCACCCCCATACCATCACGGATGCTGGTTTTTGCACTGTGCGCTGATATAAAGCCGGATGGTTCCTCTCCTCTTTAGCTCCTCAAGATTCCCGAAAAGTATCTCAAATTTTGATTAGTCAGACCACAGGACAATTTTCCACCTCGCCTCAGTCCATCTAAAATGAACTTGGGCCCAGAGAAGGTGCCAGCTTTTCTGGATGTTGTTTATGTATTTTTTATTTTTTTGCATGCGACGTACTGTGTTCACAGATAATGGTTTTTGGAAGTGTTCCTGAGCCCATGCAGTGATGTCCACTACAGAATCGTGTCTGTTTTTATTTGCAGTGCTGCCTGATGGCCCGAAGATCATGGACATCTGATGTCCCATCCTCTCTGGAATGATTTAATACCCAATCATGTTACTGACCTATTGCTAATTGATCTAATTCGTTTACAGTCTTTTGGTGCCTCGCACACATGTAACAAACGTTATCCAGAGAATTGTCAAAACTTTTTTGGGGGAGAAAACAGCTTTGTTATAGGGACGCTAGTGTCTCCTACAGCAGCAATAAGAGTAATCACTCACCGAAGAAACACCAGTGCAAACACGTGTGGGACATCACTCAAGAGATCAATAAGGGTGAATTTGTCAGGGTACTTCAGATTTTTATGTGTAGGGGCATTTATTAGCCAAGTTAAATTTATAGTACCCCAATAAGCCTTGAAGTCGTCTGAGGCCGGCTTTAACCAGTCGCGGTATAAATCCCCCGTAATAATTACTTCACCGTGCTTTAGATTTGTCATGAAATTCATGAGTAAGACCAGCACCTCACCCAGGGCTGACAAAGGTCTTTAAAATCCTATCACAGAACGGTGGCACTTTTTTGACACATTAACATTGGTTCTGGTACGGCACTAGATGAAGAACAGGAATAACTCCAAAGACTGGCCAGACTGGATTCTGCTCAATCAGAAAAGAGCAGGAGGAGTTAGTTTACCAACAACAGGTGCAAATCTCAGTAGGCAGCCATCCAGACCCACCGTTAACAGAAATAGAAAGTTGTGCAAAAACTCCAAGTTTGAAAGACTTTGGTATTTCAGTTTTCTTTGAGGCTGTGATTTATATGCCTAATTTATTTGTATTTCCACATTTTTTTTATCTGGATGTCCATTGGATAAAAATGCATCAGTTCTGGCCTATGAATGTATATAAAACATACAGTATTTCAGCATTCGACAGTCATTTTTTGTTGTTGTTGTTGTTTCGGTTAGGTTGAGGCACAATAAAAATGATCTAAACAAATTGAACCATGTTGTTAGCATTGTTACCTAACACTGATACTGAAAGTCACTAGGAACTACAGTGTAAGTGTCCCCTATTTAATCCCCCCAGTTTGGGAGCAGCATGACCTGTGTGGTATGAGAGGCAGACACCACTGATTATTTAACATACATCATGAATAGGTGATTATAGTAAACGTGTGCTTTTTATGCTCTTTAATATTTCGTACCGCTTTCAATCTTAAATCTGTAAATGTAAAGTGAGTTTGTTGTAAATGTGAAATGAGTTTACATTTCAAATGCACTTTAAATAAGGTATGATTTGAGTCCTAAAAGTAGTAATGTTATGCGCAGTCTGGCCTTAGAGGGCAGGGCATTACAAAGGCAAAGAGGAGCTGAGGCAAAGTTCCTGAAGCCCATAATGCTGAGCCTGGTATGAGGGACCGTCATGAGCTCTGAATGGTAGGAGGCGGAGTGACGTTTTGCTGCCTTGATGGTAAGGAGTAACACTTTGAAGTCTATCTTTTCCTTCACAGGGAGCCAATGCAGGCCCTGGAGGATGGGGATGTTGTGGTGATGGAATGAGGTTGATGTGTGGAGGAGGGGATCGGAGATTTGGACATACTGCAGTCTGTTATCTACGTGGGAGGGGGGCACTGCGATAATCCAAATGACAGGAGATGAAAGCATGGATAAGTCCTTCAGCCACTGTGAAGGATGGGAATGGGTGGTCAAGGACAGTGGTCTGGTGTTGTTAATGCAGAATACAAATTCTATTGAGGGGTCCATGACAATCCCAAGGTTTCTGACATGAGGGGAGGCGTTGACTTCTCAATGGTCTAATAGAGGTGAGGTGTTTTGTTGAGGTGGGTTTCTGAGTAAATTACAATGACCTCTGTTTTCCTGCAGTTAAGTTTGAGAAAGCTGCTGTTGTGCATCCGTACTCTAACTTTGTTAAGGGAGTAAAAAATTAAATGAAATTTGTTTTTACTAGTCGTGGCTGCAATCCCTCTTGACCTGTAAGGATTGGTTAATGATTTTATAGCCCTACTTTTGTGAAGTGGTTAGCATGTTCCTTCACATCATATACATTATGTAGGCAACAGAGAGCTGTCAATATAGTCTTCATCCTAGGTGTTTGCCTTTGGAGTCTGGTATTTTTTCTGTTAACATGAAGACCAAATGGTCAGGTAACACTAGAGATTGTTGGCTTTGCAATCACTTGGCGTTTGCCTCACCATCCAATTGCTAACTCACCTCATTCAGTGCTGATACTGTGTCTTGTGCGCTTAGCTTTTAGCAATAATATGCCTTGTTCAACTGCTAGACGATAATTGCAACCTCTGAACCAGTCACAAAACGAATGTGTAAAACCCTAAAGAGGTTTGAACTGAAGCCTTTAACGCCACAAAACTCACAGGTCAGAGATTTGGTTCCTGTTTATTGTTTGTATTGTTTTTCATGGGCATCCATTGTGTACATTCTGTTCCCACTGCGGTAGCAGTGGGAACAGTCACGTTAGCAATCTAGCTACAATACTCAGCGTTCAATCTCCAAAGACCGATGAGTCATAACGCCAAAGACAAAACTTGTATTTTCCTGAGCATTCTGTCCACGCCCCACATTCGGTCCTCTGTGCACTCTGTGTAAATGTACGCTCGCTCAGCTTGAGTTTCTGCTCTTCTGGCTGGAGCTTGTGAGAGTGCAACTATAATTCTTCCTCTCAAAGTGGCATCTGTTCACTCAGGTTTTGAGATTGAGCTAGCAATGTCTTGCTAGCAATGTAGCTAGCAATGTCTTGCTAAAATACCTCTGTCCAGCTCTCTAGAGGACATTGTGTCTAGAAAGGCACCACCCCCTTTCCAAATGTTCACATTTTGTTGCTGTGGAGCCTGAAATGAAAACGCATACAATCTGACCAAGTGAAAACAATAAAAAAGCTGAAAATGAATTGCAGTTAAAACAGTGAAATACCCTATTTTGAAAAGTGAACCCCCCTTAGAATTGCAATCTTGCTGAGGTATAACCAATACTGTCTTCATGTTTTCAGGTTTTGGAGAATTACACAGCAAAAAAAAAACTGTAGTTGAGAAAAACTGTAAAATACATATCTCTCGTATCTTTTTCGTCACCTTTGAAATCATGCCTGCCTGTGTTAATAAAAAAAAAAAGCAAAGACAATTGGTACTCCCTTTTTTTCTCAGAAAAATGTAGAAGAGACATCATTATCCACCCATCATATTCAACCCTTGAAGCCTCCAGTTTGGTGGGTCGGTGCTCTTTACACCGGGGCACTCTGCTTTCCCCCGGTTACTGGAACACCACATAACCCCGGTTATAATGTATGCTTCACCAGGCCTTGCCCGCCAATTCTCCATCCGTGTTGCATCCTAATGCCTCCTTCTTCCACCCCAGTGACACGTCTCTTCTTTAAGGAGTATTTTGCCGGATGATTTAGTTGCTGTATTCCTGAGAGGAAAGCAGGCAACATAGATGGATGAAACGCTTCCACAATGGACTATTGGAATTAATCAGCAGACCTGCTGCTGAGTAATGTTCAACAGTCAAATTGAAGAAGTGCCTTCGTTACTCATGATTCAATCCAAACATATCTTAATCTCCGTGTGAGACGTTTGCCATTCAATCATCCCCGCAATCTCACATTAACGTTGTCATGACGGAAGTATGTTTCTGTGTGTATGAAGGTTATAGAAGTCAGTACGCATACGTAGAGCAATGACTCATTACACTGTGCTCCTTTTAGATTATGAGTCATAACCATTTGGAGATCTTTATGTAAGAAGAGCGGATACATCATAATCGTCATGATCATCATTTTCAGTGTGCAATGATTACTGATGTGTGAGTCAGGGGGTTTCTATTCCCACCATTACCTTCTTATTTACAGAGGAAGAAATGAATGACGTTAATGACAGCAACGGCGGTAATGATGCGAATGACGGTAATGATGATAATAATGATATTATTGACCATTATGGCAATTGAGGTTTTAAGTGGCCTGGATATTTTTCACACAATGCAACTTGTTTAGAAGAGGGAGAAAATGGATTCAGAAAAGCCAGTATGACTGTATACACGTGTGTATTCTTTCATTTGGAGGTCGTGGTCTACGATGGGTGCGGTCAGGGCAAGATTTATTCCAATTTCTACTTTCGCGGATTACCTTTAAGGACTTTCAGTCAATGTGACATGACTAATCAAAGGTCCTAATGATATGCAACAAGACATTGTTAATTGCAATTCATGTTCGTAATTGACAACTTTGTCATTTGTCACCAACAAGGACCTTTTTACATTGTAATTGTTACTCCCTCATCTATCGTTCCAACAGTTGTTTGTCTATTTTTCTTTAATTAGAAAAATCAAGCTTCAAAGGTATCTACTTCAGCCAGTAAATAACAGATGTTTCTGTTGAATCTTACAAGGGTCTCCATAATAGGAAACCCTTTATGAAGACATTTTCTTTCAAACCACATATAACATGGCCCCATGGGCCAGGCACAGGTGGTGAAAGGAGGCCAACGATGTCTCAGCACCCTAAATGGAGAGGGCTAAGGGTGGTTTATTAATGTCAACTTGGAGCCCCATGCTTTTCAATGTTTAGACTTTTTGCCTTATAATACATTTTAGACTTTGTCAGTTTTTCACTGTTTGGCTGGCTAAGGGGCATGAGGCAGTCTGATTAGAATTGGTTTGTCAAGCAGCAAGGAAAAATCCTGCTCAAAGCTAGGTTACCTGAATAATGAGACTTAAGTAAAAATACACAAATTCATGCAATCTGTCACGGTGTGCAGTGGTGGAGAGGAGGAACCAGGCGTAGGCAGAGCGGCAGTCGATGTAATATTTTAATCGAAAATAAAACCGAACATACAAAGCACGCTGAAGGAAAACAAAACTGAAAAGAGAACACTCACCACTGACAGGAACATACAGAGACAAGCAACAATAACCATCAAGTGAGGGGAGCAGAGGAGAAACATTTAAACACATACTAATGACTTAATTGGGACCTGGTGTGAGTGACAATTGGAGACAAGACAAATGAAGGAGTCCGGGGTGAGTTCATGAACAATGGGAATCTGGGAAAAGCGGGAGATAATGGAGCTGTCCGTCACCTCACCGTCACAGTACCCCCCCCAAAGCCCCGGCTTCCAGACGGGGCCGAAACACAACCGCAGGGGAGGGTGGGCGGGAGAAAACCGTACCCCCCACCTATCCACGCCGGAAACAGGCAGAGGAGGCGGGGCCGGTGGAACATGCAGGGGAGGCAGAGCCGCCAGAACAGGCAGGGGAGGCGGAGCGGCCGGGACAGGAGAGGGCGCGGCTGCGGCCGGGACAGGAGAGGGCGCTGCGGGACGAGGCGGAGGCGGCCAGTCCTCGGCGGGCCCGGGCAGCGACCTGTCCTCGGCGAGTTCTGGCGGCGGTGACAACAGTGCAGCAGGGGGAGCTGACGGCGGCGACCACTGGGGAGCAGGAGGAGCTGGCGACGGCGACCCCTGGGCAGCAGGGGGCGCTGGCCGCGGCTCCAGGGCAGCAGGGGGCGCTGGCTGCAGCTCCAGGGCAGCAGCAGGGAACACCCGGCACCTAGGAGCTGGCACCGGACATAGAGCAGTCCGTGGAGCAGCGGCTGAGGCATGTCGGATGGCCAGATGACCGCCCGTCCAGTCCTCCTGGCATTTGGGAGGTGGTCCGGAAGGGCCTGTGCCATGACCTGAAGGCAGGGACCCCCCCCTCGGGCCCCCAAGAGGTTCCCCTCAAGCACCCCGTTAGGCCCCCCCCTAAAAAATTCCTGGGTAGGCCTCCGGGGTTCAGTAGGCCGAGGAGACCTCCGTTCAGGGGAGGACCGTGGACCCAGTGTTAGGCACCTCGCCCTACCTCACGGTGCTGCCCTCTTCAGCTGGGCTTTCATGGTCGATAGAAATATGTCCCTTTCCAGCCGGACTCTGCATTATTCCAGTTTTGTCAAAAACATGGGGGAAGCCTGCAAATCGATTTAGATCAGTCGCAAGTGTGGTTTATTATGCTTGACCTTCCTTTATCCCTGAAGCCCTGAGCATAAAATGTACTGAAACTGTAGCAGCCAGGGATCTGTTTTGAATGGACAAGGGGAAACTCAAGTCTAATTTACCTATATTTGAATCACACTCCCTACAGGAGGTCTATTGACTATAGTATTGCCCTGCCACAGTGCTATGCCTGCTGGTTGTCAACAATCCACTGAATTGCTTACCGAGTGTTAAATCCCTGTACTTGTCCACAAAAATCAAGTAAAATCAATTGAGAGAAAACGGCACGATCTTAAACCTTGTGCTATGCTTTAACCAGTGTAGGGTGAAGTTGCCTAGTCGCCGGTCTGTGGTAAGCTTTTTCCCCAATTAAGTTAAGGTTAGGATTAGGAAAGGGGAATCGGATCCCAGATAGAAACTTCACGCCGGAGCAGATCCTCGACCTAAAGCCGGATAAGGTCGGAAGAAAAACACCCGGAGGCGACAGTCACGACGGCCGTTGTCCTCAGGGTTGCATAAGACTTTGAACGGTAGCGGAAACAGGAAAATGTGTGTTTGTAAATGTATGTCTCAATTATTTATCCGTTGCAAAAAAAGAGCTAAGAGTAGATTCAGGGATAAAGCTTGTGCGCCTGAAATATTTACCAGTATGCTACTTTGATACAGCAGCTTTCTTGGAAGGGTCGTAGACCTAACATGTCCTCCGATAAATGATACAAGGAAAGATGAGAGGTTGGAGCACAGTTCTCTAAGTTGTGTGTAATCAAAAACATCCGGGGGCCCTAAATTTGGCTTGGTCTGGGAAGTAAAGCAGGTGAAACTATGGACCTTTCGCAATGACCTGTTGTCAATGTTTAGGGTTTACACTGCCGCATGTGTGGACGGACAACATTCACATGTTCATATACAGCAGTGTGAGGCTGTATGAGAGGAGGAGAGGGTGGTGGGGGAACACTAAAACACTGGCCTCGTCATGGAACTCCTTGCTGAAGGTCTGCTGCTTGCAAGCTGCTTCAGTAATTGAATGTGTTCACCTCTGGTGTGTGGGTGCTGGCAAAAGAAAGGCTTTTTGAGCACCTTTTCGCAAAAAGAAGGGAACGTTTCACACATGAAAGACATGCACCACAGGGTGTGTTTTGGCGCTGAACTTTCCCCCGCGGCTGCCGTGGATTTGACGCAATTGCAAATTGGATGTCTGCTTCAGCAAGAGGTTTTCTCATTTGTAGCATTTTTTCTGTACAGCCTATCTGCTTGAAGTTTGCCAAACTGCTGGCCACTAAAGTGATGCTTTCAGGAACATAACCAGAACATTTAAGTTAATTCATAGAATTTGCATACAGATGAGTAACTCTGGAATTATATATATATATAATATTTGGAAAAAAGAGAAACAAGCAGACATTTTCAGTTTCATTTTGTCCTGCGGCAGCCTCAAGGAACTAATGTGTTCCCTTCGTCCTGTCTGTTTCACTTCGTCCTGCTGCAGCTTTTCTAGGAACTACTGTGTAATCCCTTTTACTGTCAGTTTTTTTTCCTGCTGCAGGCTTTCGAGGAACTAATGTGTTCTTCTTGTCACTTTCTGTTTCACCCACACCTACCTCTTTATCCTCCCTGGTTCTTTCAATCTCTTGTCTTTTGACATAGTAATTCCATCTTATGATTGAAACTCTGGACATTCCAACGCCTGTTGTTTTTCCTTTGACAGATATTGAAAACATGTTGGTCAAATACGCTGGTTTATTACATCTATACATATTCAACATGAGAAACAAGTGACACACAGGTTCACAGGCACGTACGTACCGCCCCAAGTCACCTAGTCGAGAACGGGCCAAGCAGAGGTGACACCTTTCGGCACTCTGTGGTGAAAAATACATAAGGTTTCTAGCTGAGTCCAATTTCAGGTTTGCTCGGACCTGGAGTCATCTTAAAAGACACTTGAGGTGAGAGGCAGATCCAGAAGTATGTAGACCACGGTTATGATATGGAACCACAATAAATCCATAGTGAGAGGGTCAAATCAAATCACTTTTTTTGGTCACATGCATTTCAATGTAATCCTACAAATGTACTTAAACCCCACAATAATTTATTTAAAATTTAAACCTCTACACCTGAACAGGCACACCTGATTCACCGATAAATGGCTTGGTGATTAGATGACAAGGTAAGCTATTTGTATATACTTATATTTTTTTACAATTAAACACTTACTACCCCAATAAATGGCTTTAGTTCCAGTTTATAGTTCTTAAGACTTTTGCACAGTATTGTAGATCAGATACATGATCGGAATGGCTGCAGGTACCTGAGGAGAGGGTTGAATACCTTTGTATTACACGGCGTCTAACAAAAATCCCAACAACCGCAACATTTATGACGGTGTTGGAGCCATGCAAGGCCACACAGTTGTGGGTTAACAGGGATGACAAGTGTGGACTAAGCAGAGACCCCTGGGGTCCCATGGGGGGGTGGGGGTCAGAGTGAAGGTTTTATTGCTATACTTCAAATAAGCTATGCATTTCCTGGTCAAAGCCTGCGCAATATCTACTATCGACGCATTGGCTAATGAACCAGAGTTGAAAAAAGCCATATTGATCAACACTGGAGCCATGGGGGATCGGTCAAATGTGGTATGCAAACAGAATAAAACACATTTGCCACACTAGACTTCAAGATTATGGGCTGGAAAACAGCGGTAGGCCTGACCGACGCTTATAAATGCATTGCGTGTCAATGTGCACAGATGGAGAACATTAAAATGCACGGCACACACACAGTCACACAGATTACAAATAAATCCATACTACTTACAGACACGGACCCACAGATTTCAGGCAAACAGACATAAATGGTCACGAATGCACACAATGTAAAACAGATAAAACCCCAAATGTTTTTGATATTATAGATGTCAGAGAGGTGATCAAAGCAATACACAACAGACAATGTGTAGGTTTATAATGACCAGTGGGTCCGCAGCATTTCCCTGAGCGATGTCAAGACGGTTCAGGTGTAATCTGACGCTCTGAAGTGTCCATGCGTGAATTATAATGTGTTAGGCATCATTAGCCAAATGGCGTAGAAGCAAATTTCTGTGACTTAACTGCTTTCAAAAAATTTCCAAAACAACTTAGGAGAGGAAAGTGAAAGCAGACAAGGTCAAGCTTTGATGCCTGAACCTCTGATACACTCACACACACATGCAAACACATACACTCTTATACTAAAAGTGTTGTTTTTAAAGGCTCAGTTTTCACAGAGACTGAGGCAGTTTATATTAACACTAATATTCACATGTGAACTCAAATACAACTGCCCACATAATGTCCCCCTGTATACCCTAGCTTCCCAGTTCAGATGACTTGTAATTTACAGGATTTTAACATTGACATCCAGAAAATATTCTTGAATTTTCTCTGAGAAAAAGTTCAGATGACTTTAACTTTAACAGGCTGATGGATTTGTTATCCAATTAGAACATATGAGCACGGTAAAAAGAAGTAATCCTTACTAATTTTGTTTCTGTTCTCTACGGATCAGTTTGGGGTCAGCCTGAAGGACAGACAAAATGAAACAGTACAGGTTCAGAAAAAAGAAATAGCTATGTGCATTACTGTGGTCTAATAGCATTTTTCCATTTATCAAACTCAAGACACTGAAAGGTGTCAAAATATTAATTAACAGATGTATCTTCATATCTCCTGCTTCCTCATTAACTCTTTGCAAGTCTCTCCAATGCTTCTCTATGGGCAACGATGTGCAGGGTTTATGAAATAAATATGAAACTACTTTTTTATGTTTTGTCATCTCTTTTTCAGAGAGATGACAAAATATAAAACAAGTATCTATAATGTTTTGTTTTAAACAGACCTGATTGAAATATGGTTTTGTTCAGGGGTCATTAGAATAATATTAGTTAGAAGTTTTGTAATTTTGTGTCCAATGCAGTCAGTGGAGGAAAAGTAATGCAGGGTGATTGCAAATGAAAAGCACCTTCAGAATGGATTCAGACCCATTCACTTTTTGCACATTTTATTGGGTTGTCTAATAATTGATTAAATCTATTTTTTTTCATCAATTTACACACAATACCACATAATGACCAAGTGAAATAATGTTTTTAGAAATCAGTACCAATTTCTTGATAATGAAAAACTGAAATATGTCATGTAAGTATTCAGACAGTGCCAATGCCCACAGCGGAGTTCAAAAGTAAACTCTGGTGCTTATATTAGTCCGGTTCACCACACGGGTAGAAGTGTGAATTGGAGGCATTTGCATATCTCAAGTCCCTCAGAGACAACATCAGAGAATGGGGTCAATTCTCGCTGAGTAGGGTCAAACCTCAGTGAGTGGGGTCATGGCGAGAAATGAACAGTCTCTTTGGTAGTGATGACACATTTCCAATATCAAATTGGTTGGGAGAGATCTCTTAATGAAATCTATTAAGACTCAAGTGATCTACAAAACCCACAATGACATGATCTCTCAAGACAGAATGGCTTATGATTAACCTGTAGTGGCTTAGAATTATGAAAACGTATCTACAGAATAATACTGAAGTCAATATCAGCTTATGTAGTAGTCCTACAGTTGTAACATCACCTAAACAAACTACACTATCAATTCATGGTTTAAAAATGTAACCACATTCCACTTGAAAATTCCACTTCAGATTTTATTCCTACCTTCATTCTGCATTGTCAGGTTGTTGCATGCAGATAGACAACAAAGTAAATACAGGGGAAGCACTGCTGTATGGTTGTTGGAGGGAGAAAGGACATGAATCTGAAGGTGAAGTATGTACTTTGAGGAAATGTATACAACATATTTTGTCATAATGTTATAGACATGTAATTATGCCCATATTATCTACTGGTTGATATAGTGATTTGGAGTGCAGGTGTTTTTTTATCTTTATATAATTTGATAGTGTTTTATCCCCCATCTGGAGTGACCAGAATTGCTATACAGTACACAATTGTCTGATTTCACAGATGTACGACGTACACATTTAGAGCTTTTAGAACATACACTTTCACAAAATTCCTAGGATCTTAATATTTTTTGTTTCTGTGGATGTGTTATCTTTATAAACCCAATTGAAATCCAAATTAAAAATTCATGAACATTTACCTTGCTGTGCCAGCAAATTATAGCTGCAAATAATAATTTTTTACCTGAAATGCGTGTAGCCCAATTCTCTTAAATTCACTCAATCTTTGTAGAATGTGGACCCAGATCATTAGAAAATCATGAAAGGGAAAACCAAAAACATTTTTATTTAATTATCTTTCAAAAAAAGATATTTTTGTTTAACTTCCAACGACCCTTGTGGGTTGGTATGCTTGTGCAGTTATTTAGTTATATATGGCCTTTAGCAAGCACTTTTATCCAAATAAATGTACATTCAGGCATGAATACATTTCATGTGTGGGTGGCCCCAGTGAGACCACTGGGTAGAGAGGAGAGGTAGAATTACAACATGTTGAGCGGCTGTAATAGAGCCTTGCTCTATTTAGCACCTAGCAACTTGGACTTTCCTTCACGCCCACTAGCAGTTTTGATTGAAATGCTTGAAAAACATGCATTTTTGCAAACCTTGCAGACACAACGTCATTGTGTAAGTAGGCTGGAGTTCTTAAAGGGTTTTAATTGCCTGCCTCAAGCTGTATTTGATGACAGTAGCTGCAGGCTTTTAAAGGGAATGTTTATCTATTTTTACATGGCCTCATTTACACTTGTCAATTCACTAGATGCGTTTTTTTTTATAAGGTGTTTCATTAGAGTAAACTGCAGATTCATCACTGGTGTCATTAAATGCATTGTGAAAATGGGCCTAAGCAATTGATCAAACCCCCCCAAACGAATAAGGCATTGATTGGTATTTGTGTTCAATTATTTCTGAGAAAGTATCCATTTATTTTTCACTTAAATCTTGTTGGTTATAAGACCTTAAAGGGTAACAAAAGTCAGACGTGATTTATTTTGGTTTCAGCCTTTACATGAACAAAAGTTGCATTTTTAATAAGGATGTGTAGAATTTCGATTTCAGCTGTAATTGTTAAGGTCAACATTTCCTACTTTTTCCAATGAAGCTTAAACTCCGGCATCGTAGATATCCAGAGGAAAATACATGCGCGTGAACCTGCCTAATTCAATACAATTCACAGCATCCAAAAGACCTTCCATCAAATACTAACTATCGGATGTGAAGACATTAATTTGTGCAATCCTCTATAATATGAATAAGTGATGTAGGATATCTAGATTTGTACAAATCTAATGTAATCCCTTTCATCAGGAACCTGACACCAAAACGTGTGATTATCAATCTACAGTATAACTATGTTCATACAGGTACATATCCACACATATATTTGACTATTTTTGTATTCTATAACAGGTCTGGCCTCCTAAAATTCATTAAAAGTTATTAAGCAGAGTCAACAAAAGGCGCATTGCTGGAAACGAAACGGAAATATTTTATAGCACACTGTTATTTAATTATTTTCAAAACAGGCGCAGGCTCCATTAAATCAGACCCGAACTCCATGACATTTACAAAAAAGAGGCAATTACAGTTCCCAGACCCGGGAAGTGAGGAAATTAATAAATATCTTTCCATTTGACCCTTGAAGAGAATGTCCTCGCAGGCGTGATTAATTAGGTTTGTGTTGTTGCGGTTTTCATTACTGTTTTTAAAAAGGCGGGAGCCTTGGGCTTGGGGTTTGTTGAAATTGCGCACCTTTTTACATGCTGTGATGTATGTCATTTGTTCTGCTTTTTGTCAGCTCATTCCCTCTTCACTGACGAGGTGTTGGAATAATTGACAGAAAGCCCCAGGACACTGTTAATGAGTGCTAGTCTGAGTAATGTGAGTTAAGAGGTGGCGGCAGTACTACAAGACCTGCCCCTAGCATGTGAGTCAATGATCTTTGCAAGTCACTAACTTTAAATCCTCTGCCACATTTCAGACTGAAATCCCTTCCGTTGGAGTCGCTGAAGTGATGTCGAAAAGAGGGGCGTTCTAGAAAAAATGTAAATGCAATGATCATCGGGACTCGAATCAATCCCTATTGCTAGGTGGTTGTTGACAGAGACACTATGTTCAGGGGCAATTTCTGACTGTTTTGGTAATCAGTGCCTGTCATTGAGGAGGAGCATTTTGTCATTCTAAGCAATCATCCATTAGCATCAGCACAAAAGCCTCCCCAGTTCCTTCGGAAGCAGCTGTAAGCAGGCAGCATTCTAGTCAAGCAGTGGTATTGTAACCGAAACAAAGTGTTCTGCTGGGATGCACGGCTCTCTCACCTGAGGATCTCACCTAGGGTCATTAATATTCATATTGCCTCCGGTCTCATTTTGTGCAATAGCGGTCTTGTCGACTCCGTGTGTGTTTTCTCTCAGCGTTTGCTTCTTTCCCTGACGTTTTTCACCGACGCTCCCCAGCTGCAATCATTTTAATGCGTGTCCTGTCTGCACAACCCGCGTGGTGCTCCTGGTCACCAGCTGCGTTTGGAACTGTCAATCTTTTGTCAGAAAGGCTCCTTCTACTTTTTGGCCCTGACGGAGACATTTTATATTACTGCAGAAAACACCGCTCCTCCAGCCGCTGTACACCTAACTGTGTTTTCCGAGAGCATCTGTTGATCACGGTGGCAGCACAGGGCTACTCATTTCTACAAAGTGTAAAGTGTAATTCCATGGTCTTTTCTTCTCACCATTCACCAGTCACCTCCTATTCACAGGGACTAATCTCACCTCAAGCCCTACTCATTCAGGGCCTACACTGTCGGTCAGTCACTGTTGCTGTCTTTGTTCTGTCACCTACACCTTTTTCTTTCTGCTTTCTCGTTCTGCTGAATCCTTCTCCCTTCTAGCTCTTCGATCCTACAACTGTCACTGTCCCCTTTTCTCACAGCCTCTGTATGAAACAGAATAATCATTTCACTCACTCCTCCTCTCTAGCCACTGCTAAAGCCAGATGTTTTCTAACAAGCCAGTTTCATCAGTGAGCTCCACGCTGTTGCCTGACAAAATCCTGCAACTAGTGATTTTCAGTCCGATCCCAGATCATTTCTGGAGAGTTTGCACTGTCCCTCACTTTCCTTTTTGGAACAATCAGTACGGATGAGCTGTTCCAGCAGAAAACCATGCCACTCAGATAAGCTAAAAACAAGAAGTGTCTCCAGTTCGCACGCGATCACCAATTTTGGAACACCATAACTGAGTGGTAAAACATTGCCTGGTCCCACGAACCCCAGTTCTGTTTACTTGAGTGGCCTGCGCATTCCCCCAGATCTTGACCCAATAGAGCATATTTGGGAAGGGATGGATGGGGCTGATTCGCAACACAAATGTAATGCTGTCAAATATGTAGCTACTGCATGACGCCACTGCGAATAGAATTCATGTCCTGGAGAATTCCGGTCAGACCCACTGCTACATGGGTGTTCGAAATATAATGATCTTGGACTGTATTTATATTTAACATTTTAAGGGGAGAGGATGCTTTGAAAGGGGAATTGTTTTATTATATGTTTTCTTCTGACATATACTGTCAATATCATTCCCCACAAGACATTTCTTTTAATGTTGAATTGTATGATGGAAGATTCATGCGCCTTTTTTATACTCACTGTTTAAGGCCATGCTAATGTGTCACAGTTTATTCGAGGACATCTAAATTCAGGATGGAAGATGAATGGCAGAGCATTGCCAAATGTATGGCATGCATGAGCACACACACACACACTACTTCAGTGCTGGAAATGCACACACACACATTTAGCTCTATCAAAAATGTGGAGGGTGCTATGCTGTTAATGTCATAGCCAATGTCTTTTCTCCCTGGATAACAAGTTGGATTCCATGCTCCAAAATGTACATTTTACCGCTTGTCTTCTCTCGTTCTCTCCATTTCTTTCTGGTCCAGGTTTTGCCCCAAGGCTTGGGGTCAAAAAGTCATTTTCCTTGCCTAGTGGGTTGTTTTTTGTTTGTGCTGTCCCTTCTGATGTTAACTTTATGATTAGATCAATGCTTAGTAATGCCTTATTATCTGTAAACCCAGAAACAAATATTGACACATTCAAAAAATAGGTATGATTGTTTTTTATATAAAAATTCAATAAATAAAGGAAACACAACTATTACAACGAAACAAATGTAAAGGGAACAGGACAGGAAACCCCCAGATAAATGAATGTGCTTTATTCATTAATTTGCATAATCATTCAGCTAACATACTGTACGAGGAATACACTTACATGAAATGATTTATTCTACGTGTGTGTGTGTGTTTGTGTGTGTGTGTCTGTGTGTGTGTGTGAGAGAGAGAGAGAGAGAGAGAGACAGAGAGAGAAAGAAGCAGACAGAAAGAGTGACATTCACATAGCAATGACAGGTAAATTGAGAAAACAAAGCAGAAGTAAAGTAAGCGTATGAGAAAAAGAGATTCAGACTAACAGCCTAGAATGAGTGAGGGAAACAATTAAAAACATCCTTCCCCTTTGAAATCGTCCTCTCCCCCATATCTCCTGGCTGTGACTGTGTGTCTGTCTGCCTCTCCTCCATGTGCCTTCAACTCTCTTCTTGAATCTCATTACAGGCTTGCATCGCGCGTCCAACCTCCTGCACCTGGCCAGCACCATGATGAGACCGGTAACTGGGGCCGCCCAGGAAACGGATTGTTTGTCTTTTAAAGCAGTCGGGAAACAGCTCCGCTTGGTATGAAGCCCTTTTCACCTAATTCACACCCGCTCAGCCCGCTAGCCCAATGGAAGAAGTCACAGATTACAGAGGGGATTTTCGCACAGCATTACGATGTGTCTTTCAGAGCCGTAAGATGTGATTCCTGAAGTGGGATTTGCTGTACCACCAACGCACCACTTTAGAAGCTCCTTAGATCAGGTTGAAACGACCTGGTGCTTAAATACAATACTGTATGAAAACAAAGCAATAAATCTGGGTCTATGTGTTGTTTTATTAATGCCCCAAGTGGGTTAGGTACGGGTACTGAGATGACAGAGTTGGTGTGATGAGAGACCTTGTCTGAGACTAGAACTATGCTTTAGGGCAACATGCTAATGTGCTCTTGGGCTGTCACACTTAATAATCCATTATAAAAAAAATACTGTAACGGTGTGTAAATGAATATACTGTTGTATCGATGGTGTTAGCATGTATGCACCTCACCACTGTTTTATCTTCATTTATCTTTTACGTTTTATCTTTCAGAATTGTATGCACAAATACATCATGCATGTCGGTAGCGCATTATCTAAGTACACACAGTTTAAAATTAGAAAAGGGGATATTTCTCTGTTTGAAACCAAGGTGCAGCTGAGATTTGGTTTCCACATTTATCCCAACTGCTTTATCAACCAGTACTACCAACCTACCTAAATAGAATGACACGCATCTAAAATGTAGTGGAGATAGATGTCAAAGGAACTTAACTAAAACAAACACTTATTTTTTGCATTTTCCTCTTCCTTCAGTGTCTGCCAATGACAGGTATACTGTGCTTTTGGCCTAAAACATGGGCTTAATTAAGTGGATCTAAATATCCCTGCTGGATATATCCTCGTTTGGCAGATCAGATTATGAGCCCCATGTTTTGTTGCACAAGCTACACCTTACGTTTTTTATTTCTCCCTTCCTTTTTTCATCACTTCTATTCATCTTACACTCCACAACTTCTTCATTCTTCCATATTTTACTGTTCTATTACCTGATTTCTCTATACACCACCATTTGTTGTGTCCTCTGTCCTCTGATTTTGTTATTTTAATGTTCTTTGGTTCTTACCTATTTTACATCCCCATCACACTCATTCTCACGTTTCTCACTGTCTATCTTTCTCCCTCACCTCTGCACTCTCTCTCTGTTTGGTGCTCCCCCTCATACCAATGTTTTTGTTGCTCTCCCTCCCTCCCTCTCCTTTCCCTTCTCTTAATCTGTCTTATCGCTCTATTTTACCCTTGGCTTTAGTTTGTCTGAGTGCTTGATGGTTCCTATGATGGCGAGGTGATTGACAGCTGCGGTTGACTTTCCCACGATCATGACCACTTCGGCGCAAACCCCATTTCCTGTCATACCCATGGTATATGGTTCTGGTATCGAACAGCTTTCAGCCAATCATCATTCAGGTCTTGAACCACCCAGTTTAATGTACTATAATAACTGTGTTTTCATTTGATGTGGCTGGATCGCCGGCCCGACCGGGCCCCCGTTATTATCACTGACCTCTTGGCAGCCAGTTGATGTACTAAAATGAATTACAGAGGCATTAGAGAACGGGGTTGGAATTCCAATGGAGAAGGAATTGAGGGAAGGGAGGGGGAATGGATGAACTGAGGGAATGACTGGGTGTGAGGAATGCCGACAAAGAGTCAAGCGAATGCACCTTGTGCCCCATGGACCCGGAGAGCTGTCCATGTCTGGGTTCAAGTTAACATGCTCTTCCTTCGCATCTCGCCATCGCACTGTCTAGTTCGACAACTGGCTTTCGCACCTGCCCCCTGAAAATCGACTCCTCCTCTCTAACCCCCTCTGAAGGAAGACAAACGTAAACAACACTGAGTGAGAGGAGAAGGACGGGAAATGGCACTAAGTCTTGTGACGCTGAGCGTGGCAGCGGGGGTGACATTTAATAAAGCAAAATCACCAACGCTCAAGCGACGAGGCTCTGTCATCCCTGACATTTCCTATTTTCCACCTTGTTATCAGCCCAGACGCTCTGTTGACATTGCCGAGCCCTCACGTGTCTGCTGAATCAGGCGACAGTAGGTCCTAAAAATAGCCCAGCATGCCGCTTAGCCCCCACGATCCCTGGCACCAAATATCAGTGAACACGCTTTAATAACCCTCTCATTCATAATTCATGAGATTAAGTACTCCGGACCTCCGCTGTTTATCGAGTGGGAACGTATTGTTCCATAAAATCCCCGCACCCTCCACGACCCGCACCTTCCACGACGAGTAAGGGGAAGGAGTCTGATTTTACATTTGAATAGCAGAGAAGTAGAGGAACTTACTAGTAGGTTTTTGTCTCACAGTACTTAAGGTGAGTGACCCGTGTTTCAATAAGGTAGAACGTAAAGAAGAAATCAAACAACTGCACTGTTAAATTTGAGCTAGATCCCTCTGCAATATGATTTGGAATTGGAACCTCTTAGTTTTGGATGGTTTTGTTCTGGAACTTATTTTACAGGATAGGGTACCTCTCAAGGCATGAAAAATACTGTTAACTCTACATGTTTTAAACCCCATGCCTCACAGGCTTTTCAGGTTGTGCATAATGTTTCGTGCAACATTGTAGCCGTGAGAACAATGCGTGGGTGGTGCTATGGTGAGAAAACTGGGTACCTCTATCTCACAGAGAACCAAATTAGATTTGCATGATCTCTTGCCCACTCGCTGCTCTGATAGACATGAGCTCACAACTTATCTCTCCAGCGTAGCACTTCATCATTTGTTTCCTTATAGAATCAAAACCGAGAGGAAGTGTGCTGGAGGTTTTCCTACTCATTTCAAATATGTGCTAAAGTAATGGAATTAAACCTACTGCCATCTTATCAGTCTGTCAGCGAACAGCAGCCAAAGCAGGTCTCTGACAGGATTTGCAATACAATTACCGGAAAAGCGGTTGAAAAGCAATGGCTCCTGTTAAAAGAGAAGACTCTTCATCTCTCTAATTTTATTTAACTGTTTTAGCAACTTCCTAATAGGCTAATTGGGCCTAATTGAGGAGCGCATTTTGGGTACAAAGTAAAAAAGACAGAGAGGCTTTTGACACAAGGGCATTTGCCATTGACTGATGAAGGATTTATGTTCATGGTGTACATGAACATTTCCTCCCCATATTGTAGCCTAACTCATGTATCTGCACACTAGACCAAGAGTGTTGATTTATTCATGACAATTTCTGCATTGTTAAAACACTCCACCTCTGCATTTCGACAGCTACGTAATCATCTCTACAAGTATTTTTTGTAGCGTGAATTGAAGCAAATATGATGACAAACGGCATCTTGCCCTGACGGCATTTACACAAGTATCAATACGTGCAGGCAAGGTATGCCTACATGAAACACAGACCTTATTTGAAGTGGATTTAAAAATCCCCTATGGAAGAAATGAATGGTGGAATAACAGCCACACTCATGTTTTGCCAATAGGTCTGCATCTTTAACATGGTATCAGACATGATCCACAACCACCATGTTTGCGACTCAAAAACACAGAAAATGCAGTTATTCTTTACAATTTGAATACACCACTAGAAAAGACAGCATGTTAATAGCTAACTCCCTCAGCTAACTACAATAACTACAATACACATATTGACAGCTAACTAAAAAAGTAGAATCTAGTTACAGTCCCACATGTTGCAACCTGAGCAAGATGACAACCAGAATGCAGAGACCATGCAAGCTGAAGTTAAGATGGTACAGCGAGCATTATATTTCAAACATCTCTCTCATCAAAATGCAACTTTTCTCACCCATGAAAATTGCCATAATTAGGTTCACCAGCTTCCAACCCAACAGCTTACATAGGCAAGTGAACCCCTCTATTCAAAGGGCACAGGGACAGATGCTGTACTCCCCAGAAATCTGACAGCTGACAAAAAAACTGATGTTTACAGTAGCACTAAACAGACAATCTTTGCTAAAACGGAATGTGATTTTTAAGAGACCCACATTCATTAAAGTAGGGAGTCAGTAGGCAAATTCATAATTTGCGTTGCATGAGCTAAGTGAATGTGACTATGGAGAATTACAAGATTATAAGTTACAAGTTGTTGTGGGCTTTCCTCTTCAGCTTACCCTACAGGTTTTTAATGGAGTATAAGTGAGCAATGATGAAAAGCGGTGTTTGGATGCCGTAACATACTTGCACAATTTGTCTTCCATTTGAGGAGGACAAACATGTCCTGTTTTTATAGAGGAAGTCTAGCTAGATTTTTTGCCTTTTACAAAGTTTGTCAACATGCCTTTTAAAAGGCAGTTTGTCATCCAGCCATAGAGCCATCTAAGCTTGTTAGTGTAAGTGTATTTTCAACTTTTTGGACCTATAAGAAATCATAAAATGTGTTTTCTTTGCATTTAACACAAGTTTAAGCTGTAAAAAAAAAAAACCTTTGTAGTATCTTAACATCAGTCTGTAGCTGCTATAATGCCTTGTCAGCCGTTGAAGCAATAGAGTACATGGCAGTGTCATCGGCACATAGATGAATTTGATACTTTCTTACCTCATCACCGATATTGTTTCTGTAGAGAGTGAACAGTAATGGACCAAGTATAGAACCTTGTGGGACACCTTTTAAGCAACTCCAGTGGCTCCGACTGGATGCCGTCATCTCTATCAGCCTGACTTCTATCCTTCAGATAGTCATGAAACCTATGACAGGCATCCAATCCCAGTCCTACTGATGACAGCTTACCCAAAAGTATTGTGTCGTCTACAGTGTCAAAAGCTTAAGAATGGGCGGCACAGTACTTTTTGTTATCTAGGGCATTAGCTATATAATTTACAACACAGAGTGGCTATCATGGTACTGTGTTTAGGTCTTAAGCCAGATTGATTTCTAGAAAGAGTATTGCTAACAGTTGAACATGATTGTAGTTGCCAATTCACCAATGACTCTAGAATTCTAGCCAAACAGGAGAGTTTAGAGATGTGCCGGTAATTATTTCAATTCACTACCATTACCTCCCTTCAGGAGTGGCAAAACAAAATCTATTTTCCAAGCTTTAAGAATCTTTCCTACGACTTGTGTTTGGTTGAAGATGTGTGTCAATGCACTAGCAAAGATAGATGCAGCACACTTGAGCAAATATAGATCGAGATTGTCAGCGCCTAACGATTTCATTTGCAGATAATGCAGATAAGACAAATCTTTTGCCGATAATGCAGATAAGACCTCACCTTCTGTGAATTTTTGGAAATTAAAAAACAACTTGTGTTTTCCACATCAGCTGGGGGCAGAGGGGCTGGAGCATTAGACCGATCAGGATCATATTAAAAAAGAAAAGCAGCGGAAATAAAGTGCTTATTCAAAGCCTCACAAAACATGTATCCTACAGTTTTGAAAGCAGAACCATCCTACAAGATCACATTCCCACCACCATACTTCAACATGTGTGTTAGGTTATTTTCCATAAGACTATCCCCCCTTCTACACCAAACCCATTTCTAATGTTTGTGGCCAAACAGCTCTATTTATTTTACTCTTGCAGGATTTTTTACCTTCATTCACCCTATTTTGTGTGGGGCAGTGTTCATTTTGGCTAGTCTAGTTTTAGTCACATTTTTATCATTTGAATAATGATTCAGTCTAGTTATTGTCTCTTCTCTAATTGGAGCAGATAATCTGCAGCAGATAAAGGGTAATATTTAATGCAAAACAAATCACTTAATGCGTGAGACTAAAATTATTTTAACAACTCTAAAACAGTTGAAACAACTCAAATGCAATGTATTTGTCCAATGGAATAAGTTACGACAGCATTGACTGGTAATCAGAAGGAAAACAAATCAAACTAGTGTGCATTTATCTCTCTCACAGCATATTGTAGCTAGCTAGCGACCCTACTAATCTTGTAGTAGGGCTATACACTTTTTTTAATTAGGTATTGCGTATACTTCCTAATTCCATAATGATATGTATCAAAATATTTCATGGGAGCTATGCACCATCTCAGAAGGCTGATAGAACATATCAATGTTTAGCTTACAATGTCGATATAGCATGCTATTATTTATTAACATTTTAGCACAGCGCTGTGCACAGTATGGATACTCATGAAATGTCCAAAATATAATTCACAAGTAGGAAATGCATACCGTACACACGTTATCGTTCGAGCAGTTTAATTGATTTGGATGGAAATATCAGTTTGAATTGTAAGAAACGAGAGGGAGTGGTGAGGAAGCTAAAATGTCTAGTTAGTTGACAAAGTTAATTTGTTCCCAGGGGAGTAACCATAGTGAACCCAGTCAATCCTTTTTCAGATTAGAGAAAAGTCAGAGAGGTGTATTTGGAATGATCTGAGTATGACATTTCTTGTCCACCAATAACAGCATGGCAACATTGGGAAAGAAAAAAGGCTGTTAATGCCCATTCATACACAAGGGTCCTCTTCTAGGCAAATTCATCATAGCTCCAGTTGGTTTAAACAAACTTTCGAAATTGGTGGCTTAATAGTGAAAACAGGTAATTTTAGGAATGTAGCTATTGTTTTATAGCCATCGACAAATTCATCAAGATCAGTTGTCTTATTTAATTTGTATATGTTCTCCAACCTTCTCTATGATAGATGATTAAGAGAGTATGGCATGTGAGACTAGTCAAGTATACAGAAGGAAAAAGCACCTCATGGTATATATGCCCTGCATTACAGAATGAGAATGTTTATTTAATGTGTATATGTTCTCCAACTTTCTCTATGATAGATGATTAAGAGAGTATGGCATGTGTGACTAGACAAGTATACAGAAGGAAAAAGCACCTCATGGTATATATGCCATGCATTGCATAGATCACATGGGATGTCTCCCTCAAATGGAAGAGAAGTGAATAACAAGAACATTATCCCAAAATTAAAACAAATCCCCCCTCCCCCAATCCTTTACAGAGTGAAGACTCATGCAAAACTTTGTTGCTATTAGTTTTGCAGTGAACAAATGGTGAATTTCTTTGTGTTATTGCTTTTTCTTCTCTCTATCCCATACATTTTTCCGAAGGGATTTTACCGAGTAACAAACAATGTCAGAATACACAATCTGAGAATACACCATTTGCTTGCTTATCCATCTAGCTCTCCCTGAACCTCTCCCTTCAGCTGACACTGTAGCATCTCGGGGTTAACAGATGGCCTGGTGGTCATAGCATCTAACCAGTAACCGAAAGGCTGCTAGATCTAATCCCTTAGCCGGCGAGGTGACAAATCTGTTGTTTTGCCCAAGAACAAAACAAAAGAAGTAAATTGTTTCCATATTGTTGCAGTATACTAAACTTTATGCAAAGCTGTCATCAAGGCAAAGGGTGGCTACTTTGAAGAATCAAAAATATATATGTATTTTCATTTGTTTAACACTTTCTGTATATGGGTGTGTGTACAAACTTGACTGGTACTGTAGATATGATAACTATGTCATAATTAAATAGTAGGCAAAAAGGTAGGCCATCTTATCTTAAAGTCTGATTTCCAATCCTCAACAGTTTGAAAAGGCCTGAGATTGTCTGGAAGGTAGTCTCAAATGTCTGGGAAAGCAGTTTGGTGTTGGCTTGACCGTAGGAAACGTAGAGGTTCGTAGGGGGAAAGGAGATTATACAAACAGGCAGACCAGGAGGAACATTTTAAAATGGACAGGAAGCTAGTGGAGGTAATCAAGAATGGGGGCTTTCTGGGCGTACATTGGTTTGTGTTAGGATCCTTGCAGAGTTTGCAGGCAGGACTGCATTCCCGTAATCAATTCTGGAGGAATCTGATGCATGGACAAGCATGTCTGCATCAGAAGTGACTAGAGAGGGTCATGGGCAGAAGGAATTATCGTTTCACAGACACGACCACCATGGGCATCGAAGGAGAGGGTCAGGTTTCACACCTAGGTTGGTGATGACTGAGGAGAGGAGAACATGACGTGTTAGTTTATGGTAGAGCACATGCTACACGAATTTAGCAATCTCCCGTGGGGTGCCTGTCAGCATCGCTTCTGTCTTGGAGCCATGAATAGGTCATTTCCAAGGTTGCCCAAGGCTGGCTCAATACTGTCCAATGTCCTGAAGCCATGTTGAGGAGCTTCATGTAGCCAGTTTGTGCTGACTTTTGATTCAAATGGAGTTTCCACTATAAATAGGAGGTTGAAAATAGGCGTGCCATTTAACAGGACGACTAGGTCAAGGCATTGTTTTTTAACAGGACGACTAGGTCAAGGCATTGTTTTTTAACGGGACGACTAGGTCAAGGCATTGTTTTTTAACAGGACGACTAGGTCAAGGCATTGTTTTTTAACGGGACGACTAGGTCAAGGCACTGTTTTTTAATGGAACGACTAGGTCAAGGCATTGTTTTTTAACGGGACGACTAGGTCAAGGCATTGTTTTTTTAACGGAACGACTAGGTCAAGGCATTGTTTTTTAACGGGACGACTAGGTCAAGGCATTGTTTTTTTAACGGGACGACTAGGTCAAGGCATTGTTTTTTAACGGGACGTCTAGGTCAAGGCATTGTTTTTTAACGGGACGAATTGGTCAAGGCATTGTTTTTTAACGGGATGAATTGGTCAAGGCATTGTTTTTAACGGGATGACTAGGTCAAGGCATTGTGAGTTGGAAGCATTATACTCGTTACAGTATCTCACAAAAGTGAGTACACCCCTCACATTTTTGTAAATATTTGATTATATCTGTTCATGTGAAAACACTGAAGAAATGACACTTTGCTACAATGTAAAGTAGTGAGTGTACAGCTTGTATAACAGTGTAAATGTGCTGTCCCCTCAAAATAACAACACACAGCCATTAATGTCTAAACCGCTGGCAACAAAAGTGAGTACACCCCTAAGTGAAAATGTCCAAATTGGGGCAAAGTGTCAATATTTTGTGTGGCCAGCATTATTTTCCAGCACTGCCTTAACCCTCTTGGGCATGGAGTTCACCAGAGCTTCACAGGTTGCCACTGGAGTCGTCTTCCACTCCTCCATGACGACATCACGGAGCTGGTGGATGTTAGAGACCTTGCGCTCCCCCATCTTCCGTTTGAGGATGCCCCACAGATGCTCAATACGGTTTAGGTCTGGAGACATGTTTGGCCAGTCCATCACCTTTACCCTCAGCTTCTTTAGCAAGGCAGTGGTCGTCTTGGAGGTGTGTTTGGGGTCGTTATCATGTTGGAATACTGCCCTGCGACCCAGTCTCTGAAGGGAGGGGATCATGCTCTGCTTCAGTATGTCACAATACATGTTGACATTCATGGTTCCCTCAATGAACTGTAGCTCCCCAGTGCCGGCAGCACTCATGCAGCCCCAGACCATGACACTTCCACCACCATGCTTGACTGTAGGCAAGACACATTTGTCTTTGTACTCCTCACCTGCTTGCCGCCACACACGCTTGACCCATCTGAACCAAATAAGTTTATCTTGGTCTCATCAGACCACAGAACATGGTTCCAGTAATCCATGTCCTTAATCTGCTTGTCTTCAGCAAACTGTTTGTGTGCTTTCCTGTGCATCATCTTTAGAAGATGATGCACATGGCTGTCA